>VWZT01008693.1:359033-487427 GCA_013397055.1 Pachycephala philippinensis | reverse complement strand
AAAAAAGGAAGCCACAAACAAACAAAAAAACCACAAAACCAAAAAACCCCCAACAAAACCAACCAAAAACCCCATTTGGATAAGTGCAAATTGTAACAATGGCAGTTCTACAAATGGTTACAGTGACAAAACTTAGTGCAAAGGTGCTAAGGTGAAGAAAAGCCCACAGAATACAGAAATGACACAAAATACTGAGATAGTACTTAGCCCTATACAATAACACACTTTGAAATACCATGTTTTAAAAAGTATTGCATTTGCATTGTGTTTTTAGTTTATATTAAAATGCACTGAATACAGTTCAATTGTTAAAGCTTTGTGTCCAAGGAGTGCAAAGTGGATGAACATGGCAGGCTAATGGGACTCTGGATTTGGAAGTGGTGAGGAACACAATATTGCATTACTGAGTTATGCAACAAAAATTAAAAAGAAGGTGGATGGACAAACAGAAAATGCAGTTAAGAACTAGTTCCAACAGCTGGCAACCAGCCACTCCATTCCCCAGCCCTCTTGGCTTTGGCTGCAATTACCTGTCTGGTTTCAGTTAACCTGAACATCCTGAAGTGCTTGGTAAAGGGATGGGATCTGTCCAGGCAGCAGTCTTTGAATGACCTCTAAAATGCTACATGTTTTTCATGATTACCATGCAATCTGACTACATGATTAGTGGCTAATTAAACGAGGATGTATTTTGTACAGAAACCTGACAAAAACCAGTCATTCTGACTGAGTAAAATACACAGGGGAGGAAGTATCAGAATAGTGACGGCACCTGGTTTGTACTTGCTCTGAAGTACTTACAGAAATAAGTGCTGTGTTGGTATATGTAAAACATCTGAGTGCAAAAGGAGGAGCCTGCTCTCTCTCTCTCTCCCTCCCTATAGTAGAGTTCTTAAAATTATGTTTTTCCAAAGCAGAGAAGAATGGTTGCACCCTTTGAAAGAATCATGTGGAAAAGGCACAGGTGCCTGACACTTTTTCCTGACTGTTTTCCAGTAATTTTAATTGAGCAGTTTTTCTCAGACCAGAAGGCTTCATTTGTTGTACACGGAAGTACCTGAGATTGGTACTTCCTAGCCCCCATCTCCTGCTTGTAGGCAGATTTTGGGACAGAGAGATAGGGGTCTCCAGGCCTTTTGGCAGCAGCAGAATGACTGAGGGGGCCAGCAGCACTTCACAGAGCATTGCAGGGGCACTAGTGATCATCAGAAGTGCCAGATTTGCACATTCTAGCAATAGAAAAAACACATCGAAGATGCCAGTTTGCCATAAGGAATTGTCCTGCAGTTGGAGGGATCCCTGCAAATGTGGATCTAAGTGTATTTTTACACCGGGCAGCTTTGTTGGAGCAGGACCCGGCTGACAACATTTTGCCTCGTTTATGTTTTTCCTTCTCTTCACTGTGTCTCCCTTGCTGGGCTGGGGGCAGCCCTGGCCACAGCCCCGTCGGAGGGACGGTGTCCGGGGAGAAAGAGCCCGGGCTGGCACCTGCTGGCTGTTGGAACTAGTTGGTAGGTGGTGCCTGGTGTTAGGTGTTATGGAGAGCGGATACGACTTGAGTCGGCAACAGTTAACACTAGCAATCGAACAGAAAATAAAAATGCCGTATTGTTTCCTTGATAACTAGGAGCTACCACAGACTCTTGGCAGAGCTGGCAAAGCTTGCATTGTGTCTCATCCCTTCAATATGGAGCAAACTTCTGGCGGTCAGATTTCTTAACCCCACTCGTCGAAGGAATTTTGGCAGTGTAAGCGGACAAACTCCCCGTGGCCCCCGCGGCGGCCGCGGCATTTAGTGCCAGGAGTGGGACAGTTTTCATGCCAAGCAGACTGGAGACAGGAACGGCATAGTGGGTGGTTGGCAGAGTTGGTAGGGGAGGGGGGGTACTGACGGTAGCGGCGGAGGCGGCCGCCAGCACGGCCATGGAGGTGGGGGTGGAGGTAGGGGTGGCAGACTGAGAGAGGTTCATGTTGAGGTCAACAGGGGTCGTGACGGAAGCGGTCTGGGTGCTGACTTTAGCCATCTCTAAGCTGCAAACGAAGAGAGGAAGAGGAACAAACAGGTTGGGAGGGTTCAGCCAGGGTGGTGGGGCCGGGAGAAGGAGGAGGAGGAGGAGGGAGGAAGGGAGGAAAGGAGGGAGGGAAGGACAGCAACCACGAAAGGGCAGGATCCAGGATTAGATCGGTGGACGAGGGGGACAGACGAGTGGGAGGGAGAAGGGGGAGAGAGAGAAAAAAAGGGAAAATGAGGGTCAAAGGAGGAACATGTTATGTGTTAAAGAAGAGAAATAACAAAAGGGTTTTCCATGATTTGATGGGGAAAACGTTACTGAGACTGTAAAGTTCTTTCAGAACAGAAAAAAAAGAAAAAAGAAGAGGGCATGGGNTGGCAAAGCTTGCATTGTGTCTCATCCCTTCAATATGGAGCAAACTTCTGGCGGTCAGATTTCTTAACCCCACTCGTCGAAGGAATTTTGGCAGTGTAAGCGGACAAACTCCCCGTGGCCCCCGCGGCGGCCGCGGCATTTAGTGCCAGGAGTGGGACAGTTTTCATGCCAAGCAGACTGGAGACAGGAACGGCATAGTGGGTGGTTGGCAGAGTTGGTAGGGGAGGGGGGGTACTGCCGGTAGCGGCGGAGGCGGCCGCCAGCACGGCCATGGAGGTGGGGGTGGAGGTAGGGGTGGCAGACTGAGAGAGGTTCATGTTGAGGTCAACAGGGGTCGTGACGGAAGCGGTCTGGGTGCTGACTTTAGCCATCTCTAAGCTGCAAACGAAGAGAGGAAGAGGAACAAACAGGTTGGGAGGGTTCAGCCAGGGTGGTGGGGCCGGGAGAAGGAGGAGGAGGAGGAGGGAGGAAGGGAGGAAAGGAGGGAGGGAAGGACAGCAACCACGAAAGGGCAGGATCCAGGATTAGATCGGTGGACGAGGGGGACAGACGAGTGGGAGGGAGAAGGGGGAGAGAGAGAAAAAAAGGGAAAATGAGGGTCAAAGGAGGAACATGTTATGTGTTAAAGAAGAGAAATAACAAAAGGGTTTTCCATGATTTGATGGGGAAAACGTTACTGAGACTGTAAAGTTCTTTCAGAACAGAAAAAAAAGAAAAAAGAAGAGGGTATGGGGGTGTTGCTAGTTTATTTTACGTATGAAAAAAAGAAATCTAAGGAATGCAGGTAATGGCAAAAAGATGGAAAAAACGAAACTTAAAAGAAAACTTAAAATAACTATGAAGTTTACTCCCCAGCACTGATATGGTGAATTTTGCTTTTCAAAATTAGGGTATTTTTGAAAGGGGGACGCGGGGGGTTTTGGTAATTTTTTCAGTTTGTCAGTTTTGTGACACAAATAGTACCCTTTGTCTTTTTGCTAGGATGAGAGGAGACTGAGCAACAATTTGCTGCTTCCATTTAAGGCATAAAGTTTTGGTTGTTTTGGTTTGGTTTTTTTTTTTAAGTGAGTTAGTTTTTAATTTCATTCACTGTGAGGTCAATGTGCATTTTTCATATAAAACAAACCAGATTAGCCAGTGCGTTCACTTCGGTTTGTACTTTCCCCAGACTTTTTTTTTTATATCACAACAAAATATTTATGCAATCTACTTATAAGTAAATTAGTAAAAAGGAACACTGAAGAACACCCCGGCTTCCACAGCAGTGGAATCCTTTCTGAGTTTGCGGCAGTGGTTACAGTGAACATGACAAAGCTTTCCAGCTGACACACAAGGTACTACATGGATACAACAGACACATCCTCAGACAGACCCCGCCAGCACCACAAACTTTGAGACTGACCCAACCTCCGAGCCCGAGGCAGTGATGGGCTCTTGGGAGGATGTAGGAATCAAACCACCTTTGCTTTAAAATCTAACTCCACCCAGCAGCAGGCAAGATGAGTTTGGCCCATATATTCCTGCTTTTCTGTATGTTTTTAGACATTAAAATACAGTAATTCCAAGGACACACTGTTTTTTTCATATGCCAAAGTTTTTGCCTAGATAAACCCTCCCTTTGCCCATCTGCTTGTTGCAGCTTGTGCACTGGCTTTTGGGTTGGCAAATACCACAAATACTAATTTCAGGATGCTTTTTGCAGGTGACCAGCTGGGAGCTGTGGCAGCCTAGAAATAGGACTATGGGTTAGAAAACCTTTGCTAGCTGCAGTTATATATGTATTCCTATTAAGTTTGGGGTTGTCTTTTTGGCAAGTACTAACTTGTCAGGCTCCTGGGCTTTCTCCTGAGGTGAGCTGAGGAGCTATAGCAGTTCCTTGCTTCCAGAGTGAAGTGCCAGCAAGCTGCTGGCTGGCCATGCAGAGGACTTGGTGCTTTCTTACCACACCCCATCAGGTCCAGGGAGGCTTCCCAGCACGGGGTTTGTGCTGGTCCCTGTTGGGGACTGGGTGAGCAGGCTTGGAGAGCAGCTGTAGCCAGGCTGCAGGCTGGGAGCGGAGCATGGTCACCCCCACACAGGGCTTGGAAGAGCCTCACTTTTCCTCACCTTAGACACAGTTTTGAGAGTAGCAGCCCCATGGCTGTCCATAGCCAGAGCAAGGCAATGACCAGCGCACTGCCTGCCTCGTGCAAGGATGCAAGGATCAACCAGCACTACGTAGGGAATGGGGACACTGAACTAGGGCTTCCCAAAGCACTGCTGCTGATGGCGAGTCTGAAGGACACCTGAAGTGGGTCTGAGCTGGGGAGAGAAGTGTGGAGGAGAAAGAAATGCTTGAGCACTGAGCTCCTCTCTTCCCCACAAAGAGGGCTCTTGGAGCATAAGCACCTTGGCAGCTTTTGCTGGGAAGTTGGAAAGAGAACATCTTCTGTGAGGAGCTGGGAGGGAAGGAGGGCAAGTACATGAAATTCAGACTCCCTTGTGGGAGATGAAATTTTGATTTTCCTACCCTGAAGTCTTTATCTGTCCCCCTGGATGAGCCACTCTTAGCTTTTCTAAGCAGAGAGAAGTGCACCCTTGTGCTGTTGGCCATCTACTCACACAGAGGAATTTATGTCAAGACCACTGAATCAGAGACTCCTGCTCAAGTGTACATCCTGGACTAACGGGGTGTAGGAGCTACATGTGAAGCCCTAATATGTTTTGAAAAACTCAGTTTATACAGTTGGATTTTTTAGTATTACTCTGTGTTACTCTGGGCGAGAGGTCCATAGAAAAGGTACTGCAGGACTCAGTGTTTCAGTGACTCCAAATTTGCCTACTGTGCATTCAACAAAACCAAAAAAATCCTAACTGATATGAGGGGGTGTTTGAGCCTAAGCTTTTTCTTGCACCACCAGGGAGAACAGATCCCACAGGCCAAAATGCTGGTGTTGGTAGCAGCCATTCAAACTCCCTGTCTCTGGTTTACTCACACAGGTATGACTGTAGCAGTAATTTGCCCTGTTTCCCATTTATTACTGGTGGCAACACATACGGTGGGAGTTCATCAGGTTAGCTATCAGCTGCCCCATGGCAGTGGCAGTTTCCCAAACCAACTGTGGATGCAACAACGCTGCATGTGGAAGTGGGCGAGGCAGCCTTCATACAAAATTCCATGGTGACAATTTTACACTGTCCCTTTGCAGACCTGCACCTTCTGAATACACACACTGAAGGCCACATCCTGCATTACCCAAAACTGGTGAAAAGAAGAGAGCAGGTGTGGCTTTGGCAGTCCTGTTGCATCTGTGAATGAACCTCTCATAAAAAAATACCTTCAGGAAACTGTCCTTCAACAAGGAGCAAGTCCTGCTGCCTAAGTTCATTTATAATCCAAAGTCAGATACGACATAGGAAAACTAAACTGCAGTTCAATCTTAATAAAAGCTAGAAGATGGAATTGGGTAACGAAAATCTAGTTACTACAGTGGAGACCAGTTAAAGAGACAGAAGGTTTTACAGGAAAAAAGACATTTCTACTGCAAACAAGCTAAGACACACTCTATTCGTACAGAGGCCAGCGCTCGGGTAAGCAATACAGAATCAAACCAATACTTTAGAAAGATTTAAATCTCTGTCTTGATATTATATCAATATATTTATATATCTGTAATTTAGAATATACTATGTACATATCCAACACCAGATTGCAATAAAAATCTTAAAGCAAGCTGATAAATTATTCTATAGATAGCAACTTTGGTTGGAGGATAACTTGAAGATACACGCAGTATGTTTCAGGAATACTGTGGATAGATAATTTTGGTTTTTTACATCTTATGTTGCTGAAAGACATTGGTTTATGCAGAAATACTGGCCCTGGAAACTGATTCCCATGGACAATAGATCTTGTAGGGGAGAAAAAGATCTACCTTATGCTGAAAGCTTAAATGGCTGTTATTTCTTGTAATTATTATATTCACATACCAGACCACACTTTGGGCAGTCTAAGTACTGTACTCGTTTCTTCCCCAAAGCTGTTTTGTGCCACCATGTTTAAAACAGATGGCATCACTTGTGGCAGGTTTAGGAAGTGGCTCCCAGCACACAGAGGCAGCAGCAGCAGCAGCAGCAGCCTGGCTCTGCACCTCTGTCCTGCCTGAGCACCTAAACCTCACTAGAGCAAACCTCCCGCCTGCCTCACAGCTTCTCAGTTTTCCTCCAGTGCAACTGAACTCGCACTGCTGCTGTGGTGGCACCTGGCTCGACAGCAATGTCTCATGTGAAAGGAGAGGTCTGGAACAGTGTCACTTTTTAAAATGAAAAAGCCACCTTAATAGCCTATGTTACCTTACAGCTTAATTTATTATACATTACTTTAAGAGTCTTCATTTACAAATGAAGTCACTTCATCTAAATACAGTTCCAACACACGGTACATATAATATATGATGGTTTATTGTAGATTATGGTAACAATTGACTTCTATCTAGAAATTTAACAGGAACAAAGTACTTTGTTTCTGGTTTCACAGGGTATAGATAGAGATCCGTGGTATATGACTGCTGAGGAGTTTTCTTCTTTGCGAAAGTATGTTAAAAGACCTCATATAGATCCCATTCCATCAAAAGAATCATTAAACAGTAATCAACAGAAGTGTGAGAGTTCACAGGCTTTTCTAAAGTGAGTCAAACAGTTTTGTTCACTAGAGTTTCTGTGTCTGGTGAGCAGCTCACTGCAACTCCATTAATAAGTGCATTATTTTATTTGCATGCTTTAGCTGTCTTGAAGATCTTAAATGCTTATCTTCCGAGATCCAGATGCATGCCATATGGTGTTTGTGCAACTAAAAATGAAGGGGTCTATTCTCGTCTCGATGTGTGGGGAATCCCTGAACACCAAGAGAAGAACATATCCTTAAGGGTTAAAGGAGGGAACACATTTTTATTTGATTACAGGGCTTACGGAAGTGACTTATATTTGCTACAAAGAATATAAATCAAAAGAGCTGTAGGTTGTTCTAAGGTTCTGGAAATGGCTTATCTTAGTTTTCACAGTGCCATCCCTATATATATATATATATATATCTTTCCCTAGGAAGCTGCTTTCAGACTAAATTATAAAAAGCAGTATTTTTGTTTGCTATAACACAGAGCTGCACAAACATCCCGTTCCTCCACTCCAACCATTACAGTGGTGCACTACAGAACTGGGATGGAGAGGAGGCTGGACCACAGGAGGCTGTAGGCCTGTGACTGCAGCCCCCACATAAATCACATACCTTGTACTACCTTAACAGCAAACATAGTTAAACACAAAGCTTGATTCGTATCGCAGTATTTTTGTGGGGGTAAAAAAGAAACGAAAAGAAAAAAAAAGCCATAAAATACATAGCTACTCCCCCTCCCCCACAATATATTGCCTCAGTCCAGCATTTACAAGTAGATCTAGGAGACAGCACTATATCCATTGCACTTTCTTCTCCGCATAATTGCAAATGAAAGTGGGATCAATTTTAATATTTTTCTAAATAATCATATAAAAACTGTTAGAGACCTAAGCCATTGACCATGGCTTAGCTAAACAGCCAGTGCTTTCATTAATTCTGGGAATGAGAAGTGGAGAAGCAGACAGTCTCACCCTGTCTCATTAGGGAATGCTTCTTATAGATTTGTGGTGCTGTCTCTGAAAAAGTAAATCCTGTGCCTCTTCAGCAACCTAATGCCAGTTTACCAACTCTGAGTGGCAATTTCCACTCAGTAAATTAGATCTGTTTTGCAATCTGTTTCACTATATTTGCCATTTAGGACAGTAAAATGGGTCTGTGAGAAGTATTTTCCTCTAAACAATTTATGATTGTCATTTCATTTAATTTATCCACCGATATTTTAGGTGGATACTAATGTGAGTACTCAGATTTTGCAGCTTTTGTCATTCAACATGTACCTGGAATTGCATCGGATTAAGCTCCTTTCCATATAAACCAACAGCAAACACAAGTTATAATGATACAGGTTTTACAAACCATTAAGAATTGAGTAATACTACGCAAAATGGACACTGCAAAGCAACCTTCTGGATCTACCCAGGACAGACATTTGCTGGAGAGCAGACAGAGCAATCTTGCAGAAGCATGATCACTTACAAAGCCAACTTACCTTGCATTAATGAGGTACTGTGCTAAGCTGATGTTTGCAGGGGATCCTGTGATTGTAACTTGTCGTTCTGCGGAGCCTTCTGTGGCATTAGCAATCTTGATCTGCGCTCCTGACATCTGCCTGATTTCATTTATCTTACTGCCTTGTCTGCCAATAATGCAGCCTATTAACTGGAGCGGGACAAAGACTGAGATTAGTGCCACAGACACAAGCAAAAACCACTTAACTGCAATCTGTAGTATTGCTAAAAACATGGTTATGAGCAGCTGAGTAGCAAAACAAAGAAGAATTTTGCTCTGCTGTTTGGAAGGAATCGCTAGTGCAGTCTATTGGCTCTATGGTCATATGCCTCTAGATCCAGTTTTGCTCCTACATGGATAAGTCAGTATCTTATTTCTGGTATTTCAAGACTATTTCACTGTCTCCCATGGCAGAAAATGACAGCCTGCTGAGGTGCTGAGAAAAACAAACCACAGCCCCGCCTGACTTGCCAGTGGCAGCAGCAAGCCAAGAGCAGCAGCTGGAAGTCAGGCTGACCATCCACAGCTGCTGCGTGTGGCTCTGCACCTTTCCAGAATGCCGACTGCCCTACACCTCCCTGGCTACACGTGGTTCTTGCTTGGCCAGGTACTGTGCATTAAAGTCAGTGGGATTTACAGCTCTCTGACTGCAGGCAGAAGCAGGCATAGGAAGAGACTGAAATTTGTCTGCCTTCCTTTACAGAAACTTACCGAAACTCTTGTTTTGTGAATAGAACTGAGCCTGAGCTGTGTGTGTGTGCACGTGTGCCCCAGGGTGTTGCTCCTCCAGCACGGGGAGCCCCCAGGAGCAAGTGGGCACCGAGCCAGCAGCTGAGACTGAGATGTTTTGGTTTCTGTAAGGGTGAGGAGGGGGATTTTGTTCTGTGTTAAGGAAGGATGGGTGCTGAGAAGCCCAGCCATGGCCAGAATGGGTAGTAAATGAAATTACTCTACAGGTCTGTTGATGCTGGGATAATGCTGCCAGTTTTGCAGAAGGATGTGCCAAGATGCAGAGACTGCCCTTCCCCTCCCACCCTTCCCGCTGCTTCAGGCCCTGACGTGTCACCCACTGTGGTGCTGTAGTATTGGAGTAACTGGCCAGAAACAGATTCACATTGTCCAGACATTTTATCAAAAGAAGAAAAACCTCCCAACGCAATCCTTGCTTCACACTCAGGGACAAACAGAAAGCCAAAGTGGATACCCAGGTAGCTGAAACAAAGACCAAGCTGTGACGAGCACAAGAGGAGCAACCACGAGGGGGAAAAATGGGGTAGCAGGAAACGCACACAGGGTTTCCCATCCTGTTACAACAGGAGGGCCTTGCTGAGCTCCCTGTCCTTATCCCAAGGATCTCTCTTAGTGTGTGACTACACATGCCAGTGCAGAGGACTGATGTGAGCTGCACCAGGAAGCCTCTGGCCTGTCTGTGTGCACACCAGTGTGCCTGCACTGGCATCTGTGGGCAGCACAGGGACCCCTAAACCTCTGCTTCTGATGCCTCAGTCTCACTGGCCTCCATGGTCTGTAGGCAGTGAAGGTGGAGCAGGAGAGGAGAGCACCAGAGCACAGGCAGAGAAGGCACCTGCTGGGTCACTCAGGAAGCTGCCACTTGAATGTGCTGGGGGTCCTCCAGTGATGTCCAGCTTGTCACCCAGGTGGGTCAGTGCAGAGAATGTGCCATCTCCTAGCTGAGTTTGAGTTAGGTGGTGAGGATTCAGTCCACACTGGTCGAGGACACTGCTGATGCTGGTGTCTGGAGGAGAGGTTTGGTAACCTTTGGCCTGAAGCTCTCCAAAGTCACCCTTCATTGCTCTGACAAGAGGCTGCTTGGACACCCTCTGCAAGCCATGACACGGCCTGTGGCTTGTGCAGAACACACTACTCCATCTGCCATGCAGGAAGGACAGTAGTGCTGGGGGCTGGGACTCTCTCTGGGATGCCTTTCTCATTATGTGTTACTTACACTGAAATTTGAGCAGTATCTGAATATTCAAGATGATGTGTTCTTGAAGTTCAAGGGACATTTGGTTTTGGGCATTTGGTTTTACATAAAGACACCTGTCTCAGACGCCTTGCTCTGAGATGGAACCATGTCAAACTGCATCCAAACACCTCTGGCCCATTTGGGAGAGGAGCCAAACCTACCCCAGACTACCAAGCCTACTATACACTGTAGTCTAATACTACACTTCTAATAAATATAATCATCAGTGGCACAGGGTCCAGTTGGAGGCCTGTCACTTGTGGTGCCCTCCAAGGTTCAATACTGGGCCCAGTATTGCTTAACTTGTTCATCAGTGACTCAGATGAAGGGGCAGAGGCCTCCTCAGGAAGTTCCCTGATGACACAAAGCTGTGAGGAGTGGCCAATACCCCAGAGGGCTGTGCAGCCCTTCAGAGGGACTTTGACAGGTTGGAGAGAGGGGCAGAGAGGAACTGTCTGAAATTCAACCAAGGTGGGGGCTGACCTGCTGGAAAGCAGCTCTGTGGAGAAGGACCTGGGGGTCTTGGTGGACAACAAGCTGTCCATGAGCCAGCAGTGTGCCCTTGGGGCCAAGAAGGACAACGAAATCCTGGGGAGCATTAGGAATAAGTAACACTGGCCCCATATCAAGTGAAGTCATCCTCCCCCTCTACTCAGCCCTAGCGAGGCCACATCTGGAGTGCTGTGTCCAGTTCTGGGCTCCTCAGGACAGGAGAGAGATGGAGCTCCTGGAGCAGGTCCAGTGGAGGGCCACAAAGATGATTAAAGGACTGAAGCATCTCTCTTATGAGCAAAGGCTGAGGGAACTTGGCCTGTCCAGTCTTGAGAAAAGACAACTGAGAGGGGACCTCATCACTGTCTGTCAGTATCTGGAGAGAGGGTGCCAAGAGGGTGGATCCAGGCTCTGCTCTGAGCAATGGGACAAGAGGCAAGGGGCAAAAACTGATGCACAGGAAGTTCCACCTGGATGTGAGGAAGAGCCTCTTCACTGTGTGGGTGACCAAGCCACAGGTTGCCAAGAAAGGGTGTGGAGTCTCCCTCACTGAAGATACTAACGAACCATCTGGACATAATCCTGTAGGATGATGCTGCTGAAGCAGGCAGGTTGGACCAGATGATCCCCTGTGGTCCCTTCAACCTGACCCGTTCTGTGATTCTTTGAATACCTATATTTTAAGTATCTATCATATACACATATGTACATACACACACACATAGTATGTACATATATATGCATATCTATTCTGACTCTCTCAAGACTTGGCTGGAAGAGCTCACATCAGATGCGCATCAAGCCCAGCAGTCTGTCTCTGACTGTGGCAGTAGCCCACCATTACAAAAAAAAAAAACAAACCCAAAAAAACCAGTGTGAGGTGTAAAATAAAGTTTCCACTGGTATTTCAAATTCCCACCTAAGGATTATAGACCACCTGAGCAGTAGCTGCTATCTCTGCCTTTATGTTCCACCTGTCTGACAATTTCTTTTTGAACCTTTCTCCTTTTGCTGTCCAAGGACCATGGCAGTCACTTGCAGAGCTTGCTGATGTGTTGTGTGAAAGTATGACCATTTGTTTGTACACCCCAAAATTTCAGCTGATTCTTATCTGTGAGCACCAGGTAAAAATGGTTCCACTTTCTCTACACCACCTCCATCTGTCTTCCCCTAACTCAATGTACCTCATTTCTCCCTATGCCAAAAAAACTCCAAACAAGCCAACCCTAAAACAGAGGTTCTGCTTTTTTGCCTTTTTCTAGCTTTACTCTGTTCTTCAGCAAAGTTCTGCTGGCACAAATGGAAACAGGACTGAGTCAGGAGTCTGGACTCTTAAACGGTGGGACTTGAAGGTCTCCTATAATTCCTCCCACCCCAAACTCCTGATGCCGACAGTTTCTCCCAATATGCTATGGCATCTCTGGTTCAGGTACCTCTCTTCCATTTTTTTATCTTCCCCATAATGCTAAATAGAAATTCTTTACATATATATATACATATATACATATAATCTTCCTGTAATGCGAAAGCACTGAGGGAGTCCAATAAAAAAGTTCAATGCTGCAGAGCCTTGACTGCCACAGGAAGTGGCGTGGAAATTTTAAACACTGGTAAAAGAGAATCAGCTTCCTTTCTTATAACAGTGCTTGTAAAAAGGGCCAAGAATTAGCCTCTGCAACTTGGTATCTGCTGTCAGGAGCAGAGGGGTTGACCACACCAGTCCACAGGTATTCATGGCTCCCCTTGGTTCCCCACTGCCAACACAGAGCAAGTCCATTTGCTTTGGCAAAGCCTCTGCCATTAGCTGAGCAAGCAGGTGCTCATCATGAACGAGACTCTTCAACATCTTTTCAGAAAGATACAGGCTGAAACTCTTAGTTTCAGGTTTGGGTTCGTTTGTTCTGTGTTTTTTAACCAGAACGTCTGGGGCAGAGTACTCTACAGGGAGAAATATCTCTTGAGGCAGGATTAGAGTTCTTTACAGATTTACAGCAGGGCCTGGAAAAAGATGCTTAAATACTCTATCTCTTAAGGACAAAATAAAAATAATGTTAAGAAATTTCCTTGCCACGACAATGCAAAATCTAGACTATAATAATTGCACAGACTTTGCAATAAGCCATATAGAAAAATTAGAAAACATGCAGGCTGCTCTGAGAACATTTTTCACATGTGGATCCCACTCATTTGCAAGAGAAGTATTTAAGGCATCATAGGGAAATAAAGGCTTTACATCAAGTCTGCCATATCCATATTCAAGTCTTGGATGGATTGACACTTCTGTTTCTATGGAGTACTGATCAGATTTACAGCTGCCTTAAAATGTTCTTGGTGCTTCCTGAAGGGTAAGTTGCTTTCCTGTTGCTTGTCTCTGACTGCCTCTCCCACATACATGCAAAATATGCCCAGTTTTTAATGAGACAGGTTTTTTAATTATGATTGGTCTCTTCGTTTACTCTCAATGGACATTTCGGGGTATTGACTCATGAAATCTTAAGACATCTCTTATCTACACCCAAGGATGCAATGTCTTCTTTCTTTTAAGGTTCTTTTAAGGACCTGTTTATGCCACTTTATTCTGGGATTTAGGTGAAACACACTTATATTGTGTAACTTGGGCAGCAGTGGAAGGACAGACAAGATGCCAGCAAGGAAAGAAAGGCAACCAAATGCCCCTGTAAGAGGCTTCAATGAGCAAAATGAGATACTAGATAAGGACCAAAGTGACTTCTGAGATGGACTGGGAGAGTGTCCTCTTTGTTCTCTTTTTGGAGCTACACAGAAATTATGAAAAAACCTAGAAAGGCAAATCTTCTGAATTCATTATTTGGAGTGGAAGCCTCAGCTTTTAGCATGTGGAAAACAAGTTTCTGTAAAACGTATCTTTTTTAATTCTCCAGTATCTCTTTGTTATTAAGCAACAGGTTAACTGCAATTGTCAGCATATTGTATGAAGAAAGTAGCATGATGTTGTCACAGAAATTATTAATAACAGAAAAATAAATTTCTGTCACTGCCTAAATGCCAGAGGGAGTGAGGAAAATTTATTTTAATATGAAGCTACATAACTTGTAAATGGCTATTAATAACTGTTTGCTGTAGACTAGGCTAAACTCTCAGCTCCTTATTGTCTTTATATCTGATTTTTCTCCATCAGATTCTTACTGAGGCTTTGGCTTTATGTGTTTATCATTATTCTGGTTTTAAAAACCATGTTGTAGCACATATAGATATACACTGACTTCTCTGGTGGCTGCAAAGCACATAGGTATTTGCAAGTCCCACAGTGTTCTCATGTGTGCTGGACTTTTACACAGATAAGCACATATGATAAGAAAGCTGTGGAACTCAAGCAGCACAGTGAATCCCTGGAGCTGGAGCAGGCAGGGGACAAACCATATGCAGCTTCAGGGCTGCACTGCAGCTCCATGCCAGGCCCTGCAGCTTCCTTCACCTTCAGGCAGATAACAATCACTGTGCCACACTGTCCATCAAAACTGGGACTAGGAGATGCATTTTGGGAAAGCAAAGTCAAATTACCCATGCAGGCTCTGCTGCACAGCTGCTGCTGCCTCTCCCACCCCAACCTCCCTCCACACACAGCATCTGAGTGATGGTGCTGGTGCCTTCCCACCCTCTCTGACTCGTATCTCTCCGTCTCCCTCATATCCTCATTTCTCTTTGAATCATTAAGGTTGTAAAAGACCTCTAGGATCACAAAGCCCAATGATTAACCCAGCACCACCTAAACCAAGTCTTCAAGTGCCACATCCACGATGTCCTTTTGAACACTTCCAGGGATGTTGATTTCACCACTTCCCTGGGCAGCCTGTTCCAATGTCTGAACACCCCTTCAGTGAAGAAATTTCTCCTAATCCAATCTAAACCTCCCCTGGTGCAACATGCTGAGGCCATTTCCTCTTTTCCTATCACTTACTTGAGAGAAGAGACCAACCCCCCCTGCCTACAGTCTCTTTTCAAGTAGTTACAGAGAGCAATGAGGTCCCTCCTGAGCCTCCTCTCTCCAGGCTAAACAACCCCAGCTCCATCAGCAGCTCCTCATGGGACTTGTGCTGAGACCCCTCACCAGCCCCACTGCCCTTCTTTGGACTCACTCCAGCACCTCAGTGTCTTTCCTGAACTGCAGGGCCCAAAATTGAACACAGGATTTGAGGTGCGGCTTCACCAGAGCCAAGCACGGAGGGACAATCACTGCCCTGGTCCTGCTGGTCACACCACTGCTGATACAAAGAAATACATTTTTGGCACTGGGCTGCCTGGAGAGCAGCCCTAGTGCAGCTCTGATGGGGACACGGGACACCAGTATGCATGGTCACACTGGGAGACCCCAGGGAAGGCAGCTGCAAAATTCCCAAGCAGCTCCTGACTGCCGACAGGACAAGAGCCTGTTCTTCCCTCTGCTCTGCAGCCCTGGGTGTGCACACACACACAGAGCTCGGGTGGGCAGCACCAACCTTCTGGTCCTCCAATGCACACCTGGACACCATCCAAACATCACAACTCCCTCTCACCACCTGTGGAGCCCCTGCAGGCTCTTCCTAAGGCTAACCCCATTTTGGCCTTGGCTTTGCTCCTTCAGCAACAACAGCAAGAACACCCTGTGCAGCCAGAAAAGCCTTCTGTGAGAAGCACTGTGCAGTGTTTGCTTTCCACCAAGAGTGCTGAGCTGGGCAGTTCACACCTCACGGATGAGAAACTGATGGTTTTTAAAAATTTCTACTGCACTACAGGACTTGGGGCCAACTTTCTCCCTCTGTTTCTCTGCTATGAACCCCGAAAGAAAGTAAGTCAGAAGAGTGACCTTGGATTTACGTCTCTGATGGCAAGAACAACATTTGCCTGAAAGTCAGATTAAGAAACTTGTGCTGTAAGGATAAAGAAGGTGCTCCTAAAAAATTCTCAACATAAAATAAATCGGGTTGCAAAGCAAGTATTAATAAATCAGCAGGGCATTTTTTATGTAACAGAAAGCTTAAGAAATCACAGCACTCACACCTCCACTTCTTTGTGATTCTGTATCTTTTTCTTACTGTAAATCATTGCCACTGAGTTTAATAGGGCTTGCACAAGATTGTAAGTATCTCTTAAGTAATATAATTGCTATTTGTGATCCCACTCATGCTTGAAAGCTTTTTTTACTGGAGGGGAAAACTTCCATTTCCCAAGTGACTCATTTGTAATGAAAACTGAAAAAAGACCCCAACCCTGTCTGCAATGAAATTGAATAAAAGGGGAAGGCATTTTTATGTGATGCCCAGCATATCAGCTGGACATTTTGAGCTGTTTTAAGATTCAGCACCATGCTGCTCATGGACACCGGGCCTGTTGATCACAGCATACCCAGAGCTGCCAGAGCAGGAGTGTTTCTAGCCCTTGTTTTTTAAATAAATCCTTATACTGCACCTTTACATATCCAAAGAAGCTTTTTTGCTCAGGAAAAACACCGTCTCAGGTAAATGTGGGGTTCAGTGGAGATGGGCACGGAGGACTCCAGCCCAACACACAGCACACAGGGCTGCACATTGTTCTACCCCCTCTGGCCCCTCTGCTGAGACCACCCATGCCAGTGCCACCTGAGAGATGAGTTTTGGGAACCCAGGCTTTCGTGAAGCCAGTGAAGCCCTGTGCAGCTGTCACCATGGGGCACGAGAGGGGACAGTCATTCCTGCTGCTTCCATCCAGCATTTCACCAACCCCTCGCACCCCTCCCCCCAGACTGAGTGCTGCACAGCTTATTCTGGGGCTGGTGTTTACAGATCAGCCAAAGATTAGAGGTGTCCCCTCTGGTGGCAGAGGAGCGAGAGAAGAGAAAGAGATACGGACTATTGGTCCACTTACATCATTGGGAATAGTAAGTTCATGGGAACTGGTTGGAGTAGTGGCATCCAGTCCTATTCAGGGGACAGAGGGAAAATGTTACGCCAGCTGTTTGCAAGAAGGGCAAGACACAACAAATGAAATTTTAAAGAAGGAAACATACAGAAAGGAGAGAAAAGAAAAAAAGAGAAAAGAAAGGAGCAAAGAAAAACAGAGAACTGCTAGTGAAACAGAAAAGAAAGCAAAGGATGCAAAACTCAGAGAGCTGGACTAATTTGAAATGAGTCTTATTTTAATTAACCTTTAACCCACCAAAGCAACAAATGTCACATGAGATTCCACAGGGTCATCATAAAAAGCTTCCAGAAAATGAAGGGTTTCCTCTAAAAATAATCTCTGAAGCTTGTTCTAAACACATCAATTGAGAAATTAATGGATGGCTGAAACTAGACCTGTCTATTAGGAGTTCTAGAATACGGAAAATTAAAGTGGATGTCAAATGAACAATTAGCAGAACAAAATAAATATTTATGAAAAATAATTAAAAAAATTAAAATAAGGACAAAGAAATTAACCTAAGAAAATCTGAAAATTATATGTGGGATTAGTTGCTGAAGAAATGTTGGGAAGGGTAATTTTGGAAGGGAAATGGACAAAGTACTCTAAGCTGCATACATTTGTTTGTAAATTGGGTGGACAAAAGGAAAATGCTCAGGAAAAATGGAATTACTGCTCTAACACACAGTAACACTACAGAAACGTACATCTCACAAATATAACCAGGAAAAGGTTAAGGAGCAGGATGTTAATGACAAGAATAAGGAAAATACAAAGCTAGGAAAGGTAATTTAGAATTACTTGTAGATATTTTATCATATACATCACAAAGAAACAAAAGTATGTTTTGATGTCATGACTCTTTCTCTTCTCTTTTTTGGTGTTTATTGTATTATCTGTAAAGACATGCCAAAAATACTAATTTCCAACTAGAATACAAGAAAAATAAACATTCTACAAAAAAGTGACTCACCTTCATTTTATTTATATTTACATTCAATTATGAGTTGCATAAGCTTATTTCACATTGAATATCAAATAATCAAGTTCTCACAGACTTTGTGATGTATGTGATAAAATGTTATTTGCCATACAAAGCATGTACCAGTACAGATGCACTTCTGTTCTGTGAAGTTTTTAGATGCCAAGCATGTATGTTGCGAAGCAAAGTAAAAATGTTTATTTGCAGGGTTAAGTGACTTCTCACTCTTGAATCAAGAATTCAGCCTCAGTTTTATCAAGTATGGAGCAAATTTTAAGTTCTTAACTATATTTCCATTGCATTTTGTAGCTATATCTGCATTATCTAGCAGCAAGTGAGGCACTTGTCCCAGCAGTGATGATTACAGATGCTGTCAAGACATTTGGCTCTACAAGAATTCAACTTTCAGCATGCCATAGTTTCTTTAATTGGTGTTTCTGTGCCATGAGCAGAAGCTGTTTTCCCATGTTTGCTTCTCTCTGATCCATGTTACCAAAGCATGGACAAGAAGCACAGCCAAGCACTTCCCTTGGAACCAACTGGTACATACTGTATGGTCCACAATAACTTTGGGAGGACTGAACAGAAGAAACTCGGGGCTTTTAGCCAAGGGCACAAATGAAGCAGTTGTGATTAATAAAAGTAACGAACAAGGCACGTTTTAGTAATGATGAAAGGAGCTGTAACAGACGTACAGGAGGGAAGAAGAGAGATTAATGTGTAAAAACAGAAGGATTGCTGGTCATTGACCACATTTATTATTCAAATGATGTAATGACCACGGGAAACAAAGCTGTTAAGAAGAAGGACATCCCCAGGGGGTCATGGGTACGTACCAGGGAAACCAGGGGTGGTCTGCCCAAGGGGAGTAAAGGGGGGATGCTGCATAGCCAACTGGTGAAGCTTGGTCAACTGCAGGGCAGGATGGGAAATTAGAACTAACCAATCAAATGGAATTATTTCAGAGCAGAGAAACCATCTTACGTGTTCTAAAACTGGATTAATTAAAATTATATTGAAAAATAAAAAGTTTAATCATTCATTCTAATCTACTGTAGAGAAAAAAAAAAACCCAAACTGGTTATAAATGACATCTCTACTGTTATTACATGTAATGGCTATTGTTAATATTAACTAATTACTGTAGAATTACATATTAAAAGAACTCAAATATATCACATGCAAAAAGACCAAGATAACTGTCATTTGTTCCTGGGCCATTGTACTTTCTAGCAATTATTACACAAGGTAAGAGATGCAGCTGGGCTAACACTTGGCTATACAGTGTGTTGGTCAGGAAAGGTGTCCTTAGGCCGTGTCTTTATTGCTAACTGTAGAAAGCAAATGCTGCCCAGAACAAATAAGAGGGAGAGGAACAAAAAGGGAGTAATTTACATGTGCTGGACTCACGTCTGGATGAGGGATGGCATACTGCCCCTGAATCGTGAATGCCTGGAAACAACAAGCACAGTTAAGACACAGGTTAGTCAGGTGGGACAAGCAGCATTCCTGTTCTCATCAGAAAAGCCTCTCCTGTCCCCCCACCCCCCAGCAAATGCCACCTGCATTGCTTTCCACACTGAGTCAGGTTTAATTGTCTTGTGCTGCTTGATAATCCTTGGCATGGTAGAAAAAGGTCTCTGTCAGGCTGCCTGTGCACGCCTTGCAAGCAGAGGATGCCAAACACTGCTGCCCGAGCTCTGATGGTCTCAGCCCTCAGGACCTCTCTTTAGTCCAGCTCCATGTGCCGGGAGCAGAGCTGAGGACACTGAGGGGGTCAAGGAGCACAGGGGGTGGCCACTTCCCCTCCCTGCTGCTCCATCTGCCCAGTGACACCAATGCACGTAGGGAGATGCTGATGCCACAGCAGCAAGGGGCACAGTGAGGAGGGGACAGACCTGCTCAGGGGATGCTCTGCCCTGTCCCATGTGTGTGCAGGGCCACACATGGCAGTCAGGTGGGTGGTCTTATCTTCCACAACAAGCCAAACATCCTCTCTCCAAATCCAGCCACTCTGCACAAGAGCAGTGCAA
This sequence comes from Pachycephala philippinensis, assembly GCA_013397055.1. Classification (NCBI taxonomy): domain Eukaryota; kingdom Metazoa; phylum Chordata; class Aves; order Passeriformes; genus Pachycephala; species Pachycephala philippinensis. Next base: position 467,491 of record VWZT01008693.1, on the reverse strand, counting down.
GAAGTATAGTTTCTGGCACCATTTCTGGCAGCACTAGGGTGAGATGTGGGGGCACAAAAGCACATGAGTGAAGAGGGATATGGTGGCATGCCTGGCACCAGTTAGCACTGCCCTTTGTCTCTCCTGCTGGTCCTGTTCACCTCTCTGCAGCGGCCGACAAGAAACAAACTGCAGAGACTTCATGATTTTCTATTACATATGAAAGGAATGGCATGTCAGAAAAATTTTAATGTGCTTGTGCTCAGACAGGCAGGAAAGCAGAAGGACAAATTATAACATAAATATTTGTAGTGGGAGAATTATAAACAGGAACAGAGCTGATTAGCTTTGTTTGCAAAATGCTTATTTGACAAAAGGCCTCTTAGAAAGTAATGAATCCTCTGCAAATGATAAAACAATTCATTTAATGGAGTTCGGATATTAAAACCTTTAACGTCTCAACTGCATGATGCAAATTTCTGCAGCAGAATTTCCCTTCTGGAGAAGAAACATTTCATTTAGTTTTTTACTTAGTTATAAAGCCAGGCCATAATCTAGCAAACGTTATGCACATGAGCAGTTTTCAGGGAGGAGTGTGTGCACCAGGCTCAGTGGGAGGTTCACACGCAAAGGTATTCACATGCATCTACAGGGGATGGGCATCAGTCCTGGGTTATATATCACAACGAAAGGTTCCAGTCCACAAAAACAAATGATTGCTGCTCTCAGTGGGTCTAAAGGAAACATGTGTTCAAGCAAGCAAAACTTGTTTTAACTGTGTTACCAAATGAGCACAACCTGAGTGGGGGCTCTGCGCTCAGCCAAGCACAGGAGCAGCTTCGGGGAGGTTACACCAGGTCCATGAGCAAACAGTGGGTTTGGAAACCACACTTTGGTGTCTGAACCTCTGTGCTGCATCACAGGTGTCCTTTTTGGTCTCAGCCACACTTCAAACCCAGCCGAGAACACCTTTCACATGGCTTTTTCCAAGCAGTGGTCTGCAAACCAGCAAGAATCCATCACAAAAAAGACACCAGAAAACCTAAGAGAAGTCACCCCTTCCCTCGTCATTCTGCTCCCTCACACTTCCATGTATACATACAAGGAAGCAAACAAACTGGAGAAGTAACAAAAATAATGAACATTCAGTGCTTGGACCAGGTTTACTTGGTTGCTTGGTAGTCCATGAAAACCATCAAATCAGAATAGACAAGATAGGCCTGGAATTTTCTTTCAAAAAAAGAAGAGAAAGAAAGGTTTTGATTTCTTAGGCTGCCAAAAGGTCATTTGATTGATTTAGCTTGAGAAAACAGTCTCTGTTCGCTTTACCCCGTGTCAGGGGAACCATGTGTTTTTGTGGCTGAGGGCTGGGGCTTGCTAAGCACAAGATTAGACGCTACTGAGACATCTGTCCTGCAATGTTCCACTGAGCACATGGGCTATGGATCTGCTTCCATCAAAGTCAAGGGCAACTTTCCTACTGACATAAGTAACAGCAGGGATGACCTGGTCTGCACACTTCCTCAATTTAGACCATCCTACTGGTAAGAGACGCAAAGCTGCACCCTCAGAGCACCCATTTAAACACCAGTGTAGCACACGGGGTAGAAATTTCCAGTTTAACCACTTCACATGCTAAGTAACAGTAAGGGGCAGAGGAGAGCAGGGTTCAGTTTCCTTTTGGTTTTGTTACACAATGCAGTATGAAAGAAGCACAAGAGAATTAAAAGCAATACTTGAAGTGGAAGAACCCCAACTTCTAAGGAAAACTAGAGATTGTATTTTGCTAATGTTACTTATTTTACCACGTGTTAAAAAACCAAAATCCTTTCAAGATAGCCATGATGTAATTTAGAATAGAAAAATAACTTCTGATAGCTTAGCTGAAAGGTTGAATGGAATTAACAGTGCTGATAAAATTTTATTTTTGGTATTAATTTCCACTTATAAAGCCTGGTTAAAGTGTCTTTCCATACTGGTGTCCAAACACACATTAAGCATTTTCTTTAGAAGTCTGCTTAGTCAGAGCACACAGAAATTCAAAGCACACAGAAGGTGTCTGCCTCTTACACTCTTTCTCACATCAACAAGGTTGCATTAGAAAAGTGAGAACACTTTTTTAACTGATAAAACTGAAGATGACAAGACTTATTAGACCTGAAAATAGGATACTTTCAATTATTTATACAAAATTCTCAGCGCCCTCTAGCAAACAGTTTCAATACTTTTGAGTGATGATATATAGAGACAGTCTTTGAAGGCAGTGGCAATTACAACACTGGTAGAATGCGCTGCCGCATATATATATATACACATACACATACATTTCTTAAAGGAAAACACTGCAGTGTAAACTTACAGATATGGAGTAAATAATTCTGAACTTTCAGTCGTAGACCAGTTTCTGGGACATTATTTTACATTTCAATTCAGCTTTGGTCACTAAAGAAGCAGATTTCTTATTTTGACAACAAGTAAGAGCAGTAGGCTCGGGCATGATGAAAGCTACTACATCCAGGTCATGAAAATCTGGATATACGTCAGAATGAATCACTACAGATTAGAAGGTAGAACTCTGAGACAAAAAAAATCAGAGAAAGTTCATGACAAGGGCTGTCAGAAGCATTTTGGCATGTGCTTGAGAAGTGCAGGAGCTTTCTTATACACCAGCAGATTGTGGTGGCACAGGTCGTCACACCAACAATGCCAGCAACACCTTGGGCCCTCAGCCCCACCAGGAATTCCACGTCCAGCTTCTCATATGATCTCCAAATTGCCTGAGGTGGGACACAGTCCATGCCATCAGCCCACACCCTGTGACAGGATGATGACCTGGAATAGGCTGATGGGGTGGGAGGTGAGACCTGGCTGCAGATGTTCCACCATGCATGTGAGTAATTGGGTAACTGCTTAAAAAGAGGCCTTGGCATCACCTTGGGGAAAAGATTTGGCTGGGTGGAGGTGCCTTACTGCCAGAGAGGCTTTACATATGTTAATCCTGAGTAGAGAGATGTCTGCCTTCCTCTAGGCTGGGTTTATGGGGTTGATTTCCCCTTAAGCTGGGCAGGGCTCACAGTACCTCACTCCTCCACCACTGCCCATAGCCTGGTGGCTACACAGGGCCCCTTGTGACCCTCCCATGGTGTTTTTAGGGTATTTATCAGCTGTGTTCATCCCTGGCTCTCCAGTGAAAGCTGCATTCCCCCTGCAATGGATGATGGCAGAGCATTCCTGCTACACCTCTGCCACACGCTGCAGACCCATTTCAGACATTACTAAAAGACACAGAAGAACCACATTGCATGTGGGTTTTTAAAGGCAGATGAGAACCCTGACTGATACAGCTGAAGGTGAAGAGGGAATCATCAAAACTTCCTTATATAAAAAGAAACAGGAATGCTGCCGCATATATATCAATCAGGCTCTTCCATGAGGCTCTTCCATGCCATGGTTGGGAAGGTCTACACTTGCATATAAGTAGTTGCAGCCACATTGGAATTCCATTGCTAATTGGTCCCGGGGGACTACAAGCAGTGGAAATCATGTGTGTAAATGCTTACTGCAAAACGCACTATTTGGTCCCAAGAAGTATGAAAACTATGAGACAAAAATTACGCTTTTCATGAGCAGAAATGTCCTGCTATTTCATCATCTCTGAAAATTGACAGAACTGCTTATACTGCTATGGAAGCTCCAAGTTAAGAAAAAAAAATCCAACCCCTACAATAAGCGGGGCTGCCCCACCCAATGAGCTCCTGATTTGGACACCTATCGATCTGCAGAAGGGCAAACCTTTCTTAATTACAGAAGTTAATGTTAGGTCTCAGTAAAATACCAGATGGTCACAATTTCGTGTAAAGTTTGCAATGCAGTGCTCTCCTGTCCTGCAAACTGTAAGCACACGCAGTAGACAAAGCACATCAATACTATACCAGGCAAGAAAGAGTAAAAGTTGAAAACTAACAGGTGCTGGCTGAGGCTGGGCCAGGACGGTGTGGTTTCCAGCTGAAGCCAAAATGGTGTCTGCTCTTACCTGGCCACCTGCAAAAATGATAGGTGCAGAGGCAGGTTTGGGACGGTAGGGGATGGTGGCACCTTTGGGTGGGGACTGCAGACAAAAACACAAAGCAGTCAAAATGCAGAATGAAGCAGAGCTTGTATTAAAAAGACGACTCTTTATCTTGGTCGCCTCAGACAACAAGGCATGCAGATAACCCAGCCCAGCCCACCCTACCCTCCACCCCATCAGACCAAAAGCACGCTAGGGGCCTCTCGTCCGGGCTTTGGGGGAGGAGCTGAGGACCTGACTGCACAGCCAAAACAGGCAATGGTGATACCCGTGGTTTCATTACCGTCACTGTCAGATGAAGCTATGAAGCTTCATTAAGCATGTTAAAGCGTTTCAGGAAACATGGGCACAGCTTTGAAAATGGTCAATGGTTTGGAAATTACGGGCATTTTCAACAAAGGTTAAAACGCCCAGATTTTTATATAAATTTATTTTGTATCATTTAATCGAAGGGCTAAAAAACTGCCATCAAAATGAAACTTTCTGGCCTTATGCAACGACCTGACCCTAAGGAAGCAAATAGTCTTGGCTGGTCGGAATTTTCTGCCCTATTCTGCATCAGAATAAAATATGTTTCTCTCATAATGACTGAAGATCCGTGCTGGATCTGGTGCTAGTTGGACAATGTCATGACAGCCTTTGATTGCTCAACCCTGCTGCGAGAGGCTCTCAAACACCAGGAAAAGCAGAGTCTAATGGAGCCTCTGGAAATCCCTGGCATGGGAAGGGCAGACAGAGCCCCAGGGGAACCCCATGGCAATTGACAACTATTAATAATGTGTTTGAGCGTCTCCTGAGTGAGAAGGGACACGCTGAACGCCTGCCTACCTCCAGCATCACCACGCAGATCTGCTTCACACACTGGATGATGGCGTCAGGAGTGCCGGATATGGTCACCGCGCGCTCCGTCGAGTTGGGCAGCATGTCCCCTGCCACCTGCACCTGGGCTCCTGTGGACTTCAGCAGAGACAGAGCAAAGACACTGTCACTGCCAGGCAGGCAATGGCACCTCTCCAGTCATTCACTGACACGATGGAGGGCATGCACCCCTAAAAGTTTTGTCTTTTCTTTGGAAAATGGACATGTGGTAGAGCACATATGGAAACTCCTACTCCGGACATGGATTTGCCTGTTCAAGCCAGTTTGCCAACACTACCACCCTGGGGAGGTTAGTTCTCAGTAGCTGTTAGTGAATCAAACTGCGACCTGAACTTCAGGAGAAGAATTTTAACCCTCTCAAAGACAGACAGTCGCAATGCTGACTAAAACGTGAAAAGCGTGACAGGAAGAGCTCTTCAACAATAAAAAAATAAAAGGAAAAACACCCCAATAATTGAAGAAGGTTGGCTAATCAAATGAGTCACTCTTTAATCTACTGATAAATGGCTCTTTAATCTACTGATGGCTGACTTGTGTCTCTTGTTGAAATTTGGGGCTTCCTTACACTATATGGTACAGAAGTACTTCTAAATCATAATTAGTGTTGATTAAATATATGCATATCATCAACTTTTAGCTCATTAATGAACCCAAGAAGGTAATGAGGCACTTTTGGAGGAGTTTTCCCTCTGTTTTTTAAAATTTGATCTTGGTACTAGTGTGTCTTAGTTAAAAAAAAAAAACAAAACAAAACAAAGAAACAAGAAAATACAGGAGGTCCAAACAACCCTTGACATTATTACACAAATATGGAAGACCTTTTCAGTCAATAAACTCAGGCATTTGATGTTGACTAAGCTCTTTAACATACTGCACAAAAGATCTATTCCTGACTGTTATTGCAATGCAGTATTCAGGCTTTAAAAAAAGTATTTTCAGTAACCATTGACTTCATGTCAGTCAGCAAGGAGTTAATTTGTTTTCCTGCTGGTTATACACAACACACGTTATCCTTCTTTCCAAAGACTGATTAATGTACTGATTGCATCTTCTGTTCACTGGTGCTGTTTAAGGCCAAAGTACCAATTCCATGCTCTATAAAAGACCTTGGAATTTCTCTGTAATTTGATCAATCCCTCGTGCTTTTCTGTTCTTTTTTTTTCATAATCTTATCTAGAAAATAGTACCACAACCCTACATGTTGTTCCTGGGTGCACGACTGAACACAAAAGACCTTCCCTTTTGCAACTTCTCAGTGTGTTGTGTGATGATGAAATTAGACCACATCTTGGGCTGGATGCTCCTTGATTTCCTCTTTCCTGGTATTTGCTTTTTAACGTACATTCCTGGGTATCTGTACATCCAGCACAAAAGATTCCCAAATACCAGAGTCATTTATGCATTTACTTGCAGTGCTAATCTTTTTTATTCTCTGACTTTGGTCATATGTCAGTAGCAACAACTGAGCAATATTTTGTCCATTACCCTTACACTTAGGAAGATGTGCAGTGTGACTTCTTTCTACATTAGCCTTATCAAAACACCTATTTGGCCAAACATTATCCTTTTACTTCCTCGTACCAGACTACAGGCAATTGCTTCTGAAACTCTGCTCACCAGGATAATCACCTCAGTAATTTCATTTAACCAACAGACCAATCTCACCTTTAAAATCCTATATCCTGGGCACATTCCCACAGTGCTCCAAATGAAGTTACCAATATTTAATATAAAATCGAAAGTATGGACAGCTGTAAAACCTAGAGCTAAGCACTCACCAGCACACAGATCACACTCATGCCTGCTCCTATTTTAACACGACTAAGAAATCAACTTAAAAGCTCCATAAAACCTACTCTCTTTAATCCACATTTTAGATTAAAAAAAAAGGAAGTTTCAACTTCATAGAGCCTGTCAAAAGCCTTTTGTTTTGACACAGGCAAATTAAGAAAACAGATCAAGATGTTATCTTAGTATTCAACACTTCATCCCATGTTGGAATGAATTCAAATTCAGAAGGAATATTGTCACTTCCTCCAGGATAACAATCCATTTTTCTGAAATGTCCTATTCAGATTTTCTCTATATAACTGAGCATACACCTGATTTTCTTGTATGAGTGATTACAGACACCAGATCCTTGGCTTGGCATGTGCTATACTGTTACAGTCCTGCATGGAACAGTTAAAATAGGCACTGTATGGTACTTTTTGCATTTTTTGGTTAGACAAAAAAGTGGCTGCTAGCACATTGAATATATACTTCTAGATAAAGTCTGGACTAAATATAAATTCTGCATGTGTTTGCAATGCATCAAGTCAGGTCACCTGTGGCCCAGTGACATTAAGAAGAAACAGGGAAGGAGCATGAAAATCACACTTTTCTAGAAAGTAGATCTACAAGCCTGGAATCCCTAGTGCCGCTTGGGCTTTTCTCTGACTGTAAGGGTGGTAACTAATTTGGAAATGGCTGCAACTCTTTGACTTGAGGCCACCTGAGTATTGCTGGGGTCTGTGCCGTGACAGAAACTTGAAGAGCGATTTGTCACTGTTGCTTTGCTTAATTGTGCATGAAAGACTTTATACATTGTAAAGCTGTTTCTCTATTTCACACATGGTCTTTAGTGTCAAGGAAAGTACAAGTCCAGCTGTGCTGGACCCCCGTGCTTCTCCCAGAGCAAGGCTTTTCCAGGTTTTTCAGTTGACACATGCTCATGTTGGTGTGATCAGGAAAGTGCAGTGGGTGATGCTGGCAGGGCACACTGCAGTAGGATGCTGAGCTAGCCAGTGTCCCCAGCAGACATCCCAAGACTTACCTCCCTGATTTCTTTGATTTTGGAACCTCCTTTTCCTATAAGGGATCCGCACTGACTTGCTGGGACGACGAGCCGCAGTGTTACGGGTGGTTTGCTTGTCACCGTGCTGTTTGTCATCGAAGCGTTTATGTCCTGTAATCACAGTGTCAGCGAGTATTAGTGGGGGATTTGTCACTCCTGGTGAGCACTGAAGCACTCAGAGCAAGTGCCCAGGCTGTCTGTGGAGAGCTGGGCAGTGTGCAAGCCCATCAAGCTCTGCCGGTGACACACTGTAAGCATGAAGCGGCTGGTGCCAGAGGAGCCCTTCGGATGTCCGGCATTGCCAGATCCATGCTGTGAGACCAGACAGCAGGAGTAGGAGGGGGAGGTGGTGTCTGCCATTAGACCAGCCAAAACATGTGGAAAAGGCAAAGAGGCTTTTGGATTCACAGGCTTCCAAAACCCGTTCTGGTCTGTTTTGGCCTCTTTTTCACCACCTCAGTTAGAACATATACACTGTATAATACACCTCTACATTTCCCACATTTCTTCCCAGATTTGATTCAAAGGAAAACTATTAAAAAAAGGAATGACAAAGAACGTGTGAATAACGTGAAGCAGAGAAAATCAGATTATTTTGATAAGTATTTTGCTGCCCTCTAGATTTAATTTCTCTTTTGTAGCAGGTCCATAAATATTTGTAGCACAACACAATTTCTAACATCTATTCCATCATGGTTATATAACCAGAGTACAAAAAGCTCAGCAGAACAGCAATTGCCTGTGTCCAGGTAATGTAACAAATATCCTGTATCCCACTATCCAATGGGACTACATTACACACTCCCATAAGCACTTAAATATACTACTTGTTGCAAGGTTTAAATTGTTTTAAATACATTTTGTTTGTTCAAAATCTTGTAGGCAAGGCAAACAATCCCTCTAAAGACTTCATCACAGAGGAAAAGATAAAGCTTATCTTCCCACTGATCAGTGGGATGCTTTGAGGGAATTTAGGATCAGAAAATAAAAAGCCACAAGCTGCACTGCAGCTGTTCAACAACTCATGAGAATCTCAGAGAGTTTTGGTAACACTAGCTATGAGCTGGGAAGAATCTCTCCTCCATCTGTGAGGCGGCACGGCACAGCTATTATACTCTTCACAGAAAAGCTACCAAAAGATTAGGACATGAGAAAACATGCATTTCCTGCTAAGTCATTTATGATGCAACAAGAGTTCCTGCAGACAGAACTGATGTGATTTCCTGTGCTTATAAAGACTATCACTTGTTTAAAAAAAAAAAAAAAGGGCCTATATTGTGCAATAAGGACCCCAAATTATAAAAAATCCAACCAACAACAAAACTGCTCAGCACTTCAAGGAATTCTGCACATCTCACTGAACCAGTGTGGGAGCCATGCAACAACAGCACTGATTCCCACTACCTCCCCAGTTGTAATAGCAGCATTCTTCCATCCAAGAAATGGCTTGGTATGACCTTAGCTTAAAAGAGAAGAAAATAAAATCTTGAATGGAATGAGACATTGCTACCTCAATGACAAGACAGCTACCAAATCATTCCTCTGCCAGCCAGTAGTAACTCACATTCTGTTTAGTGGCTGTGTCAGTGAGAGACTGCAATCCAAAATAAAGCCAGAGGGATAACAGAATTTTGCAGTGCCCATGTATCTGAGATAAAGTTACACCGATTTTTCAGCTGGAAGATGCCATCTCACTGTATTATGTTTGTGTCAGGTGGAGGCACATGTAGGTAAATAATCCTCTTCAGCCACACAGCACGAAACCTAATAATGTCTCCTACTTCCATATCATATGTGGCCTGGCCTCAAAGCCTCCACTGAATTTCCTGCCTTCAAAAGTACTTTGCAGGAACTGGAAGTCACTGCTGTCTTTATTCTGTCCTCATCATTTAAGAGCAAAATCTAAACATGCGGGCTCAGCAGCATGGAGAGCATACAGGAATAATTCCAGCTTAAAAACATGACAAAGGAGAGATAAGCAGAAAAAATTCTCCTTCAGAACTGCAGGCTTCTGAGTAGGGATGGCTAGAGCCTTTCCCACAGAATAGTCATCTTTCAAACTGGGAGATTCCTATTTCTTTAACCTCTAACTTTTTGTGGCATTGCATCCATTTCCTCAGGGCTCTGGCAGACACTGCAGCTGGACCTTGCATGGCTTTCTCCCTGCTTGGTGGGCTGCTCCTCAGCCAAGACAGGCTAACTGGGAGCCTGGAAGTGCTGAAGAGCCAGCAGCATCCCTACCTCTTGGCATCCAAGGGTCACAGCATGTAAGGCTTCCCAAGGCAAGCAAACCTGGCAGCTCTGAAACCTACCAAACCTACAAGGAAAAAAAACATACCAAAATTCTTCTTCACTGGTTTCAGAGGGAATGTTAAACTGTCCAATTTTCGCAGCAAGGAGGATTGTGTCAAGTGGCTCCTCACTTGGAAATGACCACCACAGGACTGACCACAATTTTACTGGCAAGAATTAATGTTTGTCAGAAAGGCATCACCCTGATTTTTATCACCTTCCTTTTCTCTTCTCCTTCTTCCTAGAGCTGAGCAAGTTCTTCATAGATGTTTGCAGAGGAACAGGGATTTCAAAAACCCTTTTCTTATTTATCTGGAGAAGGTCTGACTACCGAGCTGTGCCTGCTAGTTATTCCAGTGCTTAAGTACCACGTGCTGTCAGTGGATTATGCAGACTTCCAACCAAAGCTAGAGCTGCCCCACTCACCAGTGAAGTTACAGCTGCATTTCTTGGGTCTCAGCCTCCAGTCCAAAAACGGCTGTGCTAAAATGTCCCCTCTTCTAATTCCAGTGGTCTGCCCGGGTCAGTGCCATTTTCTAACATCTCTCTCCCCTGCAGTGAATACTTTAGGTATTTATGTAAATACCTACCTAGCTCGTAAATTCATCGTAAGACTGCTAGAAAATCATCTTCCATTATGAAGGTTGTCAAAGCAGAGTGATATAAGGCTACAGAGCAACCACAGGAAGAACACAACCTTTCTTATTTTTCTATCTATCTGACACATTTTGAGATTTTCACTAACATTAGAAAAGCATTCCAGGACTTCCATGTCTTCCTAGACCTGCTTATCCCCAGGTATACAGCTGTAGGGTTGAAATTAAGGGTTCAAGATCTTCATGTCGGCATGCATAACAAATACCAAAAAGTTCCCTCAAAGCAGCAGTCTCACACATGCATCTTTTTTCTTCTGTTTCAACACGGCTGCAATAACCAGAGCTGGACTGAATTTTTTAAATGGCTGAAGAAATCTCCAGCAAAAAGATATGCATGAAAAATAGCACTTGGTAGCTAGCTAATTTGTAATTTCTGAAACAGCACTTTATTTTGCCTCCAGAGAGTTACAGTTACCTCATTTTATTGGCAGGAAGATTTATAAGAAACCTAACTGATTATATGAGACGTATTTCTTTACTGCTGTTCTTTTAAATATACCACAAACCAATTATTTTAAAACTAAATACAGGTATTTCAGAACAGTACTTGATCTGCAGGGAGTGCTAATACTCCTTTGCTAATGCTCATATGAAGAGCCCAGACTACCCTCTAAAACCCGCAAGTACAAATAAGTGCAAAATCCAGCCAGATGCCTGAATTTCAGCTTTCTTTGCCTATTGCTACCTACAGCATTTTCAAAGCCTACGTCACATTGGGTGGTGGGCTGGGGATCTGATGTTGTGCAGTGTTTGATGTTTTTATGAAAAATGCAGCATTATTTCCACTGGGTACTCATTTTGGTGGGAACTGGCAGGGATTATCTGTGCTAATGATTCTCTCAGCATTTTACAGGATAAGCAACATGTTTTTCCAGTAGAGAGCAGAGACACTACTCTCTCCGGGACTCTCTGGACTGGAGGGTATGGCACTGTACACTAAGCTACCTCTTAAACTAGAAGAAACAGGAATTGGTTCATGATGGGTAGGAGATGAAGAGGAGAAAGAGATGACAATAGGAGGTTTTAAAATTGGGTTAGACAGAATTGCTTGTGTGGTTCTGCAGGCTTAAACCTCAAAATCATTATTACTTCACTAATAACCAGCAAGAAAAAATCCCCAAGCATTCCTACAAAATGTGCCATGCCACAAAACTAAGACATTTCAACACATATTGAAAGACTGGAATATCACACAGGAAGATCTGAAAACCCATGAAGGACTGACGAAATACAAATGGGATTAATATTTACAGCATTAAAAAAAAAAAGGATCATTTGTCTGGAGCTGTCAGGAATGTTTGCCAAGACTGAGGAGGTGAAAAGGTGAAAATACCTGAGCAGGAGCTGGGGACACCCACCAGGCAAAGCATGGCTGTGTGCAAAGCACTGCACTAGTAGGAGGTGAGGCATTTTCAGCAGTGGCAGGGATATGATAGCATGATAAGCAGGACAAGAGACTGTTAATGCCATTAAATAAGCCTTTGTGGAACTTCATTTGCAACCTGTCCACAATTAATGCACACATTTAACATAAAATGTAACTGGAAAAAGGTGGACAGGGACTACTAGAGTCATGAGAGGGGTGGGGAATGCATCCTCTGAAAGACCCTGCTTGGATCACTCTCTCTGGCAAAAGCAAGGGTGTGAGGGGATAAAATCAGTTTCTAAATATATATCTAGAAAGGGAATACTCAGGGATGGATAGGCAAGAATTATCTAAACTAATGGCCAGTGCTGGCACAGAAACAAAGCTGCATGAACTGTTCATGAATAAATGCAGGTGAGGAGTGAAAAGAAGGTGTCTAATTATCACAGTCCTGAAGCTGTGGACTCAGTATCAGGAAATAGAAAAAATCTAACTGTTTTTTGATCATGCTGTGAAGTTCCAAGTTCAAGACATACAGTTTATTCTAGAAGACGACTGCATCTGATGACTTGTGAGCTCTCTTCTAGCCCTGTTGCTCTAAACTTGAACAATTGCCATGGGTAAATAAAGGTACCTGTTGATAATTCTCATCAATTCCACCATCTCCCTGTGCTATGGGGAGATGTGGAGACTAACCTTGCTGACTTGGAGAAGTAAGAACTCTTAAGAAAGGGATTAACATTCCTGTAGTTTAATCCATTCTGGAAAGACCCTGCCCTTTGCTTCTGCTGCAGGTGATTCAGTTCACCTGTCTGCAAGCTCCTCCATTAGGAGAAGGTGAACTGCTTCCTGCAGGGGCATCTGCCTCTCCAGAGAGGACAGGAGAGATGCCTGGACTAGACATACATTCAAAAGCAGAGGGAGCTAAATCCTCTCCAGAGAGACCAGAGTTCAGGTTCTGTACTCTGCTGTCTCTTCTGTGAGGTTCTCCATTAAAATGCTGATCATATCTAATTGTAGCTGGTCCATGAAACGGAAGGAAATCTCAGCAATTTAGATACATATCTGCACAGAACAATTAGTCTACAGTGAATTGAGCTCTTGCCTTACTTACTCGGCGTGCCTTTACTTTCATTTGTTTTAAAAGACAAGCTTTAAATGTGGTAATTGGTAATCATATAGTTTGTTTTTAAAATAAAAAATTTCTAGTTAAATGAGCTATATATTCATTTTGACATATATAACGTTTACATCAATACCAACCGGATTCATATAAAAACAGAGTTAAAAGTTAGGCAATTATTCTTTTCAAATCAAACCCACAATGGGAATAGAATTTTTCCAAGACATTTTTCCTACCATTAGCTCACATTACTAGAAGCAATTGCTTTTCCCTGAAGCCTCCAAAAAGCAAAAGAAATGATCAAACATCTTGTAAATTGACCCATTATTTTTCTTCAGCACTGCTGCCAAAAGCATTTATAAAAATACAACCACTTTCACTGCTATTAAATAGAACATTAAACAAATCCTATTTAACATTAAAGCAAACATGAGAAAATTCAAACAGTGTTTGTATTTCAACTTGAAGAGAAAAAAAAAATTATTTGCTTACCTCTTCAAATTTTAGTGCAATCATAGAAAAAGCTTTAAAAATTGCATCTGTTGGGCCTGTTATTGTCACAATTCTCTCTGGACAAGTCCCTTCTGAAATATTGATTCGAGCACCACTCTGTGAAAAGGAAAAAATATCTTTCAAAGTTATACTTCCCAGGGAGGAAACTAAGTAGGATTAGGGATATAGTTTGGGAAGGAATACCTTGAGGCATCTAATTCCCTCCCCTACAACTGCAGCCCCAACATCGTATAATTTCAGCATAAACTGATCACATTCCAAAAATTCATGTAACTGCGGGAAGCCGGATTCTGTCTGGGTAAATCCTTATGCAGCCTTCTTCGCAGTATGCAAATAGCACCTCTGTAGCTCAAAAGTTGCAAATAATTGCATAATCAAATCTTTTCCCTTCCCTCTTGCAGGATTAACTGTAAGTAGGACTGGAGCTGCAGAACTTAAGAGAAGGTGGCTGTCTCCAGGGAGCACCAGCATCTCCTAGGAATGATGCTCCTCTCTGGTTTGGAGCCCAAAAGGTGGAGCTTGGACTCTCTGCCTCTCTACTGGGGCCTTGCTTGGCACTGTGGAGAAGGCTCCTTGTAGCTGTGCCTCATGTGAAGGCAGCCAGTCCCTGTGCACTGAGCAACCCTTTAAAGGAGTACTGGTAAAACAGGAAACAGCAACAGTACTCTGTCCATAAGGCAAGGAGCCTGTTAGATGGAGTTAGAAAACCAGAAGTCTCGTAGAGAAGTCAGGCTGGCTCTCAGGTATACTTGGTCCTCTTTATGCCACTATGGCAGTGCAGAGAAAACCTCTGAACCANTTTTAATATATATTTAACAGGATCTTGGTGTAAGTAATGATCAAATCCAGTTCAGGTAAGAGCCACCTTACGTGTTCCCTGAGGTTTCAGTCATGGAAATGTGTTAATGCAGCCTCACAAGTCACTGGAGCCTCAACTTGCCCACAGGCACTGACCTGCTCAGGTATCAGCAAATGTGAGACAGCCTGAGTTAGTTTGGCCCTCTGCCTGCAGGGTCATCACTCAGCTCTTGATGTGCTGGGTGTCCCAGCCTTTATCCACAACATGCTGCTTCCCCACAGCAAGAGACTGTGTTTCCCCATATGACAGCACCCCCACACAACATGAAAAAAAACCAAAGCTCAACAATACTGATAGAAAAATCTTGCTGCCACAGACCTGGGTACAGAACTGAGGGTTCTGTACTTTTCTTTAGGCCTGAAGTTGTCTCTGACATTTCCTCAATGACAGAATTGTGTCTGACATTTCCCCAAAGACAGAGCTACATTTCACACCATAAAGATGGCATGCACCCTGCCACATCTGCCAGGGAAGTCAAAATAAAAGTTGCATTTTGCTTTTAAAGAAGTACTGAAGAAAGCAGTCATTTAAAGAGGAACCAAGTTATCATCATGTGGAGACACAGCCTATTAGTCCTGTGCTGATATAAAGATGCATAAAACTCCATTATTTAAAATAAATAACCAAACGAATAAAGTGTCTTCTGACCACATATACATGACAGCAGGTGTCCAGGACTGGAAGAAGAACATTTGATATTTATCTTGAAAGACAGACCAAGGATCATACATATCCTCTAAGATGTTTTACTCAGAAGTCAGGAGCACTCTCCAATGATAGCTTCCTTTCTGTGCATACAATTTATACACAAAGATATCTGCTCATGATCATAATTAATAATTAAAGTGTGTTTAATCAACTGTTAGGTTTACTTAGTACACTGGAAACACTTCTTCTTACCTTTTTTTTCTTTAAGTCTTAGCCAACGTGTGAAAACATGGGTGAAAACATGTCATCAAAAAAGGAGCTCTGAACTCAGTCAGCCTGACAATGAAATTCCTATTGTGTATATTTAAAGATGGATGTCTTCAATTTTCTTTACTAAAATACTTTGACATTTCCTGGCCACAGACCTTCTATCAGAGTAGAAAACAACAAAGCAGCTGACACAGTAATGTACTGCAGCTTTACTAGAGCCAAATTGACTTTTCTTGAGGCATCCTCTATACACTACACTCCTAAAGTTTTAAACAGTAGGATTTTTCTTTTGACTTATACTTTTTGCAGTTGCTTCAAAGCAGAAAAATGCTGTGGATCTCCAGGTAGGATGTGCTGCCTTGCAGGACCAGTGTGGGTCTGCAGCCTCCACCTGAGCACGCACCTCTGAAGACAGCACAGCTTGCTCTGTGGCAGGGAAAGAAGCCTGCAGACACTGGAGAGGCTGAGGTTTATGCAGTGCTCTGTTTTAATCCTTTTGTGCCTTCAGCCTTTCCAAAGGATGTGAATGGCAGGTGTGCAGGTCTACCCTGCCCACATCCACTCACGGCTGCAAAATCAGGAAAAGCTAAGGCTTTGCCAACACATGGCAGAGAGATGCTCTGGCTTATACAAGTCTGGCTCCAGCTCTGCTGAAGCTTTTGTCTACCCTCAAACTTGATGTGCATCAGTCTAACGCTTGGTTTCAGATTTTTGGAAACTACCAGGAGGCCAAGCCATGTGCAGGGCCGATGTTGGTATGTTAATGAAAGATACAGTGGGTCTGATGCACGGAATCATGCTGGTGAGCTGTTCCTGAGATAAGACAGCAGCAGGCACATCGCTGTGGGAATGAAAGACTCCAGACTGCGGCGGCGATAAGGAGGTTACATTAACAACAATGTTTAATTCAGGCCAGCATATTTATACCCCACCGCTTGCAAAGAATGGGGATGTGAAACGATCTGCCCACTTGATGGCAGCATCGGTCTGCACATGCTGAACTCCCTGTTCTCTGAGCTGGAAAGGAAGGCAAGTGAAGACATCAAGGCTTGTCTTACCTCCTCCCTCATCTTCTTCACTGTCTCACCTTTCTGTTAAAGAAACATAAAAAAACTCTGTTAGCCTGGGCTACGAAAAGAGAACTGATATACAATATTTTGACATGAATATAAATAAAGTTATTTTCTGACCTTTCCAATAATGCTTCCAACCTCCTGAAACAGAAAAAAAAGAGACACCGTGAATGATACGATTTGTTACAGAAAGGCATTTGTGCTGTTTCTAAGCTATTTCACCATCATTTATTTCAAAGCTTCAGTGTGAAGCACAGCTCCCTTCCATTGTTGCTGTATACAAATATGCCATGTTAGATACAAAGGGATGAACTAAAAATGCAGCTTTGCAGCCAACTGATCGTGCTAGAAAAACACCTTTAACAGAAACCGATCTCGTGGTTACAGATCAATCCCGCCACTATAAACACAGACAAATCCCTATCAGGGAATGAAAAGTTAAGAAATAACAGAACCACACAATCTACTGGAGAAAATGAGGTGTAATACAAGCATCAAAATAATTGCTGGTTCCTCCAAGGGCAGGCATTTACCCTCCTTACGCCTTGTAACAGTGAGAGCTGAATTTCCATGCTACCGAGCGTTATTGTGTAAACACCTGGTGGCCTGTCTTAATCTCCCTATTAAGCACTTACAGAACAATAATTGCTAATCACTTTTTAGGGATTTGGGAATTGCTACTGGGTTCCCACAATCTTCCACAAAGGGAAAGAAAGTACTGAGAAGTGTGGCTATGAACAGTAGGGGAAAAATGCGGCAGTTCTGGCAACATCCCAAGGGTTAAAAACTTGGTGAATAAAACCAACAGGTTGCAAAAATGAAACTATTAACTCTAAAATGAGTAGTCTGGATATGTTACACAAATCATGCAGCTGTGGCATCAGACTGGAAATTATCTGATGGAGAGACCAGCTAAAGGAAAACAAACTCCTCTCTTAAGACTGTCGAATCTACAGTTAAAGACTGTCTCAGATGGTTGAGCTGTCCCAAATGTATGATACGCCATTTTCTCCCATACAGTCCATACACTTAAGTGTGATCCATCTTGCAACACAGTCCAAAGTGTAGGATTTTTGAAATTGTCCTCCAGTGCTCTATCCAGTGACGGACTCATGATAAAGTGGTACTGACTTCACTCTGCGGGAAAGAACTACCTGCAGTGACTTTGAGTTATTTTTGCCAGTTGTTTATAAGCTCATAATATGAAGCTGTTTGTGCTTGCAACTGCTCACATCCTGCTCACAAGACATGACGACTTTTCAGTGAGAAGAAGTTACCTATTCCAACAAACTCTGGCACACCGTTCCTTTATGCTCTCTGCAAGTCTGCACAGAACACCAGACTGAAGGGAACAGCCAATACACTGCTGGACAGGCTGGAAAATTGGGTTGAGAGAAACCTCAGGAGTAGAACAAAGTCAGACGAAAAGCCCCATGTCTGGGATGGAAAAAGCCCATGCAGCAGGACAAGCTGGACAAAAACTTGCTACCTTAAAACTGACTTTGCAGAAAAAGTCCCAAGGGTCTCAACTCAGAACTTCAACATAAATAAGTGAGTACATCAGCAGTGCACCCCTGATCAATCAAAGGCTGGACTGTATTAGCAGCAGTGTAGCCAGCAGGCTAGGGCAAATGACTCTTGTCTTCTTCTGTTTGTGAGACCATACCTGGAGGATTGAGGCTTGTTTTGGGCTCCTAGTACAAGACAGACAAGGACACACTGAGGTGAATTCAATTCAGGGCCACCAAGTTAGTCAGGGGACCAGAGCACAGGACACATGAGGAGAGGCTGAGAGAACTACATTTGTTCTTAAGAAGAGAAGACTTGACAGGCGAGTTGTATCGCAGTGTACAATACGGAAAGCAAGCTACAATATCAAATTCCTACTCAATGTGAAGAAAAAAAAAATTTACCGTGGGCATGGCTGCACATTGAAATAGGCACTCAGAGAATCATCATCCTTAAAGGTGTCAGAACCTAGCCTGGGCAATGCCCTGTGTAATCTCCAATGGAATCTGCTTGATTCAGGAGGTCAGACTGGAGACCTTTGGGGGTCCCTTCCAACCTTCATCAGTCTGGGATTCTTCAGCCATAGCCTTATACCCACTGAAGTCAATGCCTTCTCAGCCATGAAGTTCCTCAGTCCTGTGAGGCACCTTCTCAGGTTTATTTTCAAACCGTACTTTTCCTGTTTCCCATTTCCCTTTTTTATTTCCCTTCCATCCACTCTTTCAAGATGGCATTCTGCTCTCTTGTACATACTGACCAGTGACCAGATATTGTCCAGACAGGAGCTGCAGATCTTCCAGAGGTATCTGCTTTACAAACCTACAGTTCTGCTGGCAGATGTGGAGTAGACCTTTACACTTCACACAGCTGTGTGAGTGTTTTTGGTAAAGCTGCTTGTGTCCATTTGGGACTGTGAGATATCTGAACCTCGGTATATACAAAGCAAAGAAGCAGCTCTGTGAGAATGGGAATGAATGAAGCAGTCTCACTGCAGTTTTCTGTCTTGTAACCAAATTATTGTAATATTGTCTCTTAATATGCGGGTTTAAGTCACACCTTTTCCTGTGGCTGTCCAGCACGCTGTCTAGGTTCCCAAATGAGATGCAGCTTTTTTGTTAGCAGTGACACAAATCTGGGACACCCATTCCCTCAAATTTTTAAGATCTTACTATTTTTTGTATTAGCATGCTAACTCTGCCAATCTGCCAGGAATTGCTGAATGGGCTTAGACAACGCAGGGAGCAAGGCTCTCAGTGGTGACAAGCCTTGGGAACCCTCCATGCCCAGCAGTTCCTGTCTGACCACTTAGCACATCAGGCAGTTTTATCTTAAAAACTTCTTCCATTCTTCTCAGTTCCAGCTTTCAGAAATAATTACTTTCATAAATAATTACTTTCATAAAGCGAATTCTTAGGAGGTAGAAGGACCTTTTGCCAGGGGTGAGAGCATTCTTTCAGTTGCTATGAGCAAACAACTATATTTCAGTCCATAGTATAACTTCAGGTTTTGTATACCTGAAGTTTCAGTAGAATCTGTAGGTCTTGAACCTCCAAGGCTCTGTCAGTATAAACTTAGTATGAAATCTGTCCCAATCCATTTGATCATCTTGGGTCTTAATGACAGATGTACTTCTTTCAGAAATGAGTGGATGGGTCACAACTAAAAAATGCAAAGACATCTTCCTTGGAATTAGGAACAGAAAAGCAATGCATTGTTTGTAGCATTGGTAAGAAAGACGGTCCATTTCCAACAAGGAAACCAGGTGTATTTAAACAAGCAAAGTGGAGCACAAAATAAAAGATTCTCAAGTTGCTTGTTCCACTGAATTCTCTGTGAGTTTTGCTTTGGATTTCAGTGGGGACAGGAATTCTACATGACCGATCATCACCTTGTTACTTATTAACAAAGAGCACACGCTACCAAAGAACTGAGTGAAAGAACTGTATGAATCCCACTGAGAAAAAATATTTCAGTAAGACTGGTGACCAGTTCCTTGGAACATGCCAGCAAATGCCACTGTAATCATACGGAGTACTTCAAATCTCTCCCTCATCAAAGGGTGACTTTGGAGCTTATTCTATAAGGCAGTTTCAAAACATCCAAGCCAATGCCACCTCTCCCACTGCACTGGGAGACGGGATTCTGATTGGCAGTGTGAGATAAGGTCACAGGGGCAGAGAGAAGCACTAACTTTAGATCGGC
Organism: Pachycephala philippinensis; assembly: GCA_013397055.1. Taxonomy (NCBI): domain Eukaryota; kingdom Metazoa; phylum Chordata; class Aves; order Passeriformes; genus Pachycephala; species Pachycephala philippinensis. Next base: position 447,217 of record VWZT01008693.1, on the reverse strand, counting down.
ATTTCTGATTTTTTCAGAATTTTGTTTCATACAAATTACTGAAAAAAAAATACAGAATGGTTTTAAATGGGTCACTTCAAACCTTTCTAGGGCCTTGGAATTTTCTAGGAAAGCTCCTAGAAAGTACTGGTGACAACAGTTCATGTTATTAATTATGATGAGAAACCTACTTCAGCCACAGATTAAATCAAAAGACTCTTTTCACCTCATTCTTCAAACTACCAAAGCTACTTCACCAAACCTTTAATGTTTCCTTATACTGTCCAATATGTGTTTAATACAGTTTCTTATATCACCTTGAAGTAAGTTTACTGCTAAATGAGATACCTAACACCATTTTTTCAAGTTTTAGCATTATTTCTAACCAAGGTTACTTTGATGGCTTTATCTTCTTCAGAAAATGTTTCTAAATCTGCCAGACACCAAATGTGCTTTAGTTAAGTGCATAAAATGTCTGTCACCTACATTGGTTCATTACAAGTTAGGAGTTCAGTGTAAGTCAGGCAACCAACCCTTGCTGCAGTCCAGGGAGAGATAATGCAGGTTATTTTGTTCCTAAAAAAGGAGGGAAGAAGTCTACTCCCAAGGGTTTTTGGCTTTTCTCATCTGCAGTACAAGCAGCTTAAACTGGCACTAACATATGTGAAGTTTTGTGAGAGGAGTCCTACAGCTGATGCCAAGCTCGGCCTCAGTGCAGGTGAGACAAGTGTTTAATTTAGCTTCATTAGCAAATAATTGCCTATTACAATACACTAACAACTCCTGAACTATTTGCTGTTTTCCACTGCTCAGGAATATAAGTTAGCAGTAACTATCATCAATTTCAGACTGATTTATTGACTAACCATCCACATGTAAATATAGTGGAAAAAGTTAGATGATAACAATTACTGAGTTTCATATAATCACATTTCAGCAGCAGATCAAAAAGAGCGCAAAGAGAAGTTATAAAGGGGGGAACTAAAACTCGGTGGGAGAAAGCCAGATCCAAGCCAACCAACCTGGCAGACTTACAGAGCTGGAAGTACTACCCAGGCCCCTTGGCCTCAACACATAAACACCCACCCTTCAGAAGCAGCTGTGTCACAGCACCCATGCTGGATGAACAGGATGGCTCCAAAATGCTGCAAGTGTGTGTCTGCCTACACCCACTGATATATACTCACACACACACAGGTATACTTGTATACTTGTGTGTAAAGTCAACATATACATGCTGGCACTAAACAGATAGGTACCAAACTTCCTTCAAGGAATGACAGCAATTTGGGGTGCCTATTCTGAGACCCATCACGGGGCCCAAGTTTCAGATGGTGCTGAGTACCCAGCCCAGGTAATGCCTTCCAAAGGGCACTACCACCTGGTGACAGCATCTCGAGCAGGAGAGTCTCACACTTGTGCTCAAAGACTCACTTTGGAAAACCCCAGGAGAATTTGAAATCTTCATGCTGATTTCAGATAGCCTGAAGATAATTCTCAAGCTGGGGGAGTGAGTTGTCATTGTGACTTTCTTTAGTAGGAAATTTCTAATAAAGTAGATAAAACAACAAGAGCTGAACCTCACCAATAAACCCTGGGACACTGCCCAGCATCAGTAAAGTATTTTGCTAACCAACCAGCCAATTCATTGCAGATAACTCGAGGAAAAGCAATGGTAAGAACAAGGGATGGTTTCTTTCATGTTGAAATGTAGCATATAATATTGTTTGCCCACCTTATTCACAAGAATGGGATTAATTTTTTTCTTAATGAACACTTAGGAAGTGGTGGGCCCATCAAAGCGCAGAAAGCTGTTTCTGCAGATTTTGTATCATCTGTGGTGAAGACGAGGCAGCACCAGCAGAACAAAAGGTGACAGCAAAAATGCCTGAGTCAAGGCTTTTGCAAGGCTCTTGATGGTAAGAGTGACTAAACAAAGATATAAAACTGGCTGTAGAAGAAAGCTATTTCCTAATCAATTATCTGGTGTGTCCTTTGAATAACAAGAGAAAGAAATCAGTCATATTAAGAAAACAAGAGGCTTAACAAATGGTAACAAACCTTGGTTTAAAGATTAACCTTTGATCTGTAAACATAGAGCGTGAAATCTCATGACTTTTTCTAGGTGTGAGGTTGGTTTAATAATTACTGAGTTCTGGAAAATCAAAACAAAAACAGGTAGCTATTGTGGGACCATAGAAACACACAGGTCTTGCTCTATTATCATGCAGCTTTTATTATCAGTGCTATGGGGCAAATGGAACAAAACCTTCACAGAATCCCTCAGATAAAGCCACGTCTAGATGGAAAACACATTTAAGAAATAATGTAGGAATATATATTTTCACCCCAAAACATCCGACAAAGGACAGGCTCCATCCAAAAGCCTGAAATTCCTCCAGGCAATGCTCTGATTGCACATGCTAACCTGCTTTCTATAAAGCAAGGACAAGGCAGAACCAGTAGGGCTGGAGTCTATAAACAAAACAGCTTTGAAAGGGAAGAAATACAGCCTTCCATGGTGGGGAAACACATCCATCATGGGACAAGGAGGGATCCTGGCAACAGCACATGACAGCTGTGCTGATAAAGTTTTCTAGACCCAGATCAGTTGTCTTTTTCCCATCCATAAAGAGGCATAACATAACTCTCTCTCTCCCTTCACCTTCACCTGAGGACAGAGCTACCAACAGTCGACCAAGCTCATGAATATGCTTGCATGGAAGATCCCAAGAACACATTCCACAAAGATGTTCTGAACAACACATTTGCATGGAGCATATGGGGCATCAACATTTTTCAAAGACTAGAAGAAAACTCAGTTTTTGGAAACATCATGTCATGTGTCAACCTCAGGGAAAAAATGGCTACCTTGGATAAACTGAGAATTTTATCTGTGTTCTGGGATTATGTGGGATTAGCCTCACTGACATGGGAGATCTCATGTTCCTAGGTGATGCTTCAGTAGTCACTATCTGATGCTCACAGTCCTAATTTAGAAAAGCATTGCAGTCCAAGGCCTTCCTTACTGAGGCAGATCTTAGGCTAACAAATGTGGTGGTGTATGAGGAAATCTACAAATTATGGTTTTTCTGACGGAGATTCTGGTATTATGCATCTTCCACAAGTCCATTTAAACTTTTTTTTTGGGTAGCTGTGCCAATGGGCATTTTTCCTTTGGTTTTTGACAGCAGATGGCTAGCCAGCTTACATCCAATTTTGCACCTAAACTCCCAATCTTCTCTGCCAAAATCAGCCCCAAAACCAGTTCTGTTCCTGTGCTTGTCCCTGCACCTATGATGCTGAAGCAGCAGCACTGAGTAGGGCAATCTCAGTTCATTGCAGTCATGGACTGATGAGGAAATTTCGTTTGGTAGAAGTGGGAACACTCAGCTATGGAGATTGTTTTCGGGGGCAGAGAGTGCCCAGGGGCTGGGGAACTCTCTCTCTTCATTTCTGCTGATTTTTGAGGCTAGTGAGAGTATATTGGCTCTCCTACGAACACACTGAGAGGAGATCCACCTTGTGTTGTGCATTTGCATGCAAAGTTTTGTTCCATGACCAGGGACTCTCAGGTATCCCAGTAATGCAAGCAAACAAAACAGGAACTATAATAGCAATAGGCAGGACAGTCAATCCTCATAATACCCTGACAGTGTTCGTGGAAACTGGAAAGAACAGAACAAACATTGGCTTGATTGGCATTTTACGGCTTGGATTGTATTACTGACAAGGTAATTCTTAAAGTTGCTTTGTTGCATTCTGTATTTCAATAAGTAAAAAATAAAAAATGGAAAAGGAGAAGGGCATTACCTTTAAGATGGGGAAAATTATTTTCTGTACTTGCTTTATGGTCTTTCGGGGAGGCAATTAAGCACGCACCAAAAAAGTGGCCACTAAAAGAAATCCCTGATGCTAAAATGGTATTATCTGTACTAATGAAAAAGGCAATTTTTCTTCATGATTTTATTCTATATTTGAGCTGTTAAGTGTAAGACATCACTTATGAGTCTAAACTTTCTTTCTTTCTCATAAAAATTCTGTATGCAGCACCACAAGGTAGTCATCAACATGTCTGAAAGTCACCACTGAAGCTGGATGTAAGTCCACTGTACCCAGTACTTCCAGTGCCACAAGTCACCCATTGATCCTGCTGAAATAATTTTGAAGTCAGATACCCTGAGTTCCTCAGGGAATGTAAAATTAAGCTGTAAGTACTGGAAGTTTAGTGCCTAAATATCAAGGCACTCATAGGGCTTTGTCCAAACGCAAACATTTGACTGCAGGTACATCTTTGAAATTCACTACTGCTAAACAAGAAATGTATCATTGAGCAAGTGGTATCAGGGATAGAAAAGCTCCACTCGGTCATCATTTCTTTCCTCCATCAATTCAGATTATACAATCTAATAGTACATGTGGTACTCTTTCCCAGACATGTCTAAAATTTGCATAGGAGACTTACAGAACATAATGAAAATCTCAATACCAGAAATTTTTCTTGGGATTCCCTTATTAGATTTATTTTCAAAATCATATTTTATACCATTATTTCCAGCCACAAGCACTTGCAGCATTCAAAATAACTATGCTCCATAACATTTGTATTTATTCTCTCCATGTATTTATGAGAATGTCTGAATAAAGCTAGACACAGTCTCCTTAGTCTCCTAAAACTTTTGTTATTTTTCTGTGAATTCCCCCTCTGCTCAGTCTTCACCACCACTAACACATGTGCACCTGCTGCTAAGGTAATTAATTACCTTCTCTTTGCCCCATGATGCACCAACGCCATACATCCAAAATTGCACACACTTTTGCTCCAATAGGTTTTCTCTCCAACTTAGCATATCTCAAATGTGCCACTCTCTAGACACTGCCACATCTGATGCTTTTTAGCCTTTTATGCTTTCCAGATTTCCTTCTGTCACTGAACATGTATCTTCTAAATTACCTTCTCCACTTAATTGCCTCAACTCTCCAATTTACACCTCTCAGTATCTGGCAAGAGTCCTACTTCCCTGCCAGTTTTCCCTTCACTCCTTCATCTGACCTGTAAATTATTTCCTTGTTCTTCCTAACCATCCGACTTCATTAATCCATTTTGGTTTTTATTGCTGAACTCCATTCTCTTTCTCTAAAAGATTCCTCAAACTCAATACATTCCTGTATTCTACTTTGGTTTCTTGCAGACTTCACTGCACCCAATATGATTTCATCAATGCACATGTTCACACGGTGCCTTTGGAAACAATGCATTATTTCTCCTGAAGGTTTGTACTGGAGGGAGGAAGCAGAGATTTTTGCACCACCACTATGAGACGGAGGTGAATCTCATAACGGATTTGTGACCTGCTGCCATTTCTCTTCTGGCCCATTTGAACATTTTCTCCTGTTCCACCTCATGGACCTGGCATTTAAATCTCCATTAAGCTGTTTTCCTGAGATTTAAGATCTTTCTACTGGTACAGTCTCTTTACCATCCATATTTAAAATTAGCCTTTAATAGTGAGTCTCCAGAGTCTTAATCAGCCTGTTATCAGTGGCTGTGTACAAAACCAAACTAGTCCAAAATCATGTAATCATTATCCAATACAGTCAAAATAGGTGCTTTTTCAACAGTTATTTCTTTCTGGGCATGAACTGACCAAAACTAGATCAAGAACACTGTAGATGTCAAGTGCTAAGGTATGTTGGCAGACACCTGTGGGCAACGCTACAATTTTCCAGTCTTTTAACCTCATTACCTGTGGCAGTAAGCAAGGAAAAAAAATCATCCACAAGTCATGGGAATAGAAAATTCAGCAAAAGGTGAGGAAGGAATAGTAAGAAACATAGAGCTCTACATATATACCCTATAACATACAAAGAGTCAAAAGAATTTTTATCTTGACAAAAATTTAGAAAGGAAGAAAAAGATAAAGTTCTTTTGGGGCCTGAGCTCTGCCTCTCCATATAGAGGGCTCTGATGGCTGGGGGCTGCTTGCCCATGAATGCACATACACTCCATTTGTCTTCCTTACGCCCTTCAAAAACACTGATCTGATCTGGGCAAATGTTGCTATTCTTGCCTTTGCTGGAAGCAGAAATCTTGCAATCCCTGCAATATTCCAGTCTTGCCCAGAAATTATACTTCTGAAGTAGACAAAGATAATAAAATACCCATGTTCATTCATGTCTCTGTCCTACACAGTGATTTTACTTATCTTCCTTCAAGAAACAGCAAGAATCAGATGGAAAATACAAAAGTAGGGCACTGTAAACAACCTCAACTCATATTCTCTGTTTTTCTCTACTGAAATGTATGAAACAGCTTTATTTCTTAATGTGGTGCATCCTTCTCATTAATAAAGGATGAAAATGCATATCTGCAGTATTTAACATATTCTGTATACCCAACTGCATGCCCTTCAAAAGGCCCTTCTGTTCCTGACCTCTCTGGAGCAGCATTCAGGTAACTCGGTCAAAAAGGTGCTGAACAGCAGAGGCTGCAGAGCCTGGGAAGTGCCCCTTTACAGGATGAATTCAGTTTTGTCTCACTTGTCCTTAGAAACCTTCAGTGATGGATGGTGCAGCATGCCCAGGCAGCCTCCTCCCCTCCTCACACATCCTCGTAACAAGTTTTTCCTAATCTTGCTTTTAAGATTTCCTGCAAGCACTGACAGTCGCTTCTCTGTGGATGCAAGGAATGCCTAAGCACTGCCCTTGCAGCATCCTCGCCACCTGCCCTCTAATTCATCACCAGAAAATGTGCCAAATGTTTTGTGTTGCTCATGATTTCTCTTCAGGGCTGTAACACCATCATAACTTTTTCACCGATGTAACATAGCACAAGATGAAAATTAAGCCTTTCATCTTACATCATCACAAAATCTCTGAAGTTCCAGCTCAGGAGGATATCTTTCATACCAGGCCCTGGAAACACTGAGGTTACCCTGAGGTTAACCTTTTATACCTCACAGTGGTTGGCTTTTTGCGGGGCCCGCACAAAATCTTTTTCCACTTCCACTGATAAAAAAATTGCTGCCCTCCCTTAACACCACGTTTTCTGCCATGAGAATATCAAGGCTGTGCCTTGCCTTCTTGCCAGCTGGCTGCTCCCAAACCTTGCTACGCCGTGGCTGAGTGGCTGTGCTCCCAGGGGCCATCCCAGCCTCTTCAGCCAGAGGCTGCAAAAAGCCCTGCAGGAGCTCATCTGGATGCTCAGATGCTCCTTTCCCCAATGCAAGATAAAGCAAAGGTGCTGATGAGTGGTGTCCTACCTGCACTGGGGAGGCACTGGCCACGGGTTCTCCCAGAGCTCAGGACTCTTCCCATTTGTTTTTGTTTCACCACACAATAATGTTGTCTTTTGTTTTTGCCACTTAATTTGTTTGTTATTGTGGCTTTTTTATTCATTACCATCTCACAGAGGTCTGTCCATTTATACAAATCCTAATTTTTCTGCAGGTATAAAATTTACCTTAATTGCCTAGTTAAGATGTCCATTCTTGACTTAAAGCCTCTATACAAATCACATGAAAAGTACACGCTGAAAATTTCCTAAGTCTGCAGGGCTTACAGCCAAAATAACCAAACAGAGTAGCACGAGTTATGGACTTCCAACCAAAATGCATGCAAACAACACAAAGCATGTAGACCTTCCCTATGCAAAGGTACACTGGTAATAATGGTTTAGACACAGAGAGTTAAGGTTAGTGGGGATAAACCCTCATTTTTCCATGAAATGGATTAATAAATAAGTAACTTAAAAATTATCTTAATTTAAAACTAACTGAATCCAGTTTGCTATGGTTGTTTTTAAAACCGTTTTTTATTTCCCCTCTACTCTCTCAGGTTATGACCAGTTATTTACAGACCAACTTCTGCTTCTAGACAAACTGTTTTGTCTAGAAATACTAATTAGAGATCAGCAATTTCCACTGATGCCATTACCACAACAAATCTCAAGGAAGAGTCTAGAAATGTGTTTCTTCTTTTCCAGAGGCACATACAGCTTTCAGAATGCCTTCTCACATTGAGATCATATTGATTCAGACATCCTTCATTCCTCTGTATTATTTCTAAATCACAGAAATGACTTCAAAGAAATGGAAAGCGTCTGACTTTTATCACCAAAATAAATTCTGATTTAATGTACTCTTTCCAATACTTAGGGACAATAGGATACATGATTAGAACATAGTGGAGCTAACGGAATACCCATCGTGCCTTGTTAACTGAGGATGCATTGTATAGATCCAGGTAAAGTTTGAGCTTTGTAGCTTTTGCGGGTTTAATTTAGACCCTTGGGGCTACATATGCATCGAAGGCTGAACACGTAACATCCATTACTGTTAAAAGTGGTTGCACACACAATCAATGATGTTTAACAGAGAAAATGAACTTTATCTGATTTCATTTCTGATTTAAAAAAACCCCAATAATCCTAGCCCACAGTTCCAACTAAAATGTCCTGAAAATGACAGATACTTGATTTTTGCTTTAAAGGCATGATTCTGAAACAAGCAGAGCTGTCTGACAATGATTAAAAAAGCCCAAAACACCACCACCTAAGCACATGGGAATTTGACTGCAATCAGTAGGGCTGCTTATACCCACTGGGATAAGTATGCGTTCAAATGCTTTCATGGATTGGGACCAGAACCCTGTAGAATCAACCCTGAAGACCTAATTTTGAGCACAGACACATGTACAGATTTTAGGTGGGTTTTGTAAGAGAGAGTGTTATTAAATTTGTTTGACAGATCCCTATTTAAGATGCAGATTTACACACCAGATGCCTGCCTGAAGCTGAATATTTCAGGGGAAAAAAAATCAAACAAAATGGTTGGATCATTTCTGAGAAAAAACATAATTTGATCTGACATAACCTAATTTCTGAGGTTTTTAATTTGCAAACTTGAGCTGTACCCCCTCATACTTCTCCATAAGTAAAATACAGTGAGACATAACTTAGTGTCCTATTTGTGCTGTGGATATATCATGTATGTGTTCATGCAATAGGTTGAAAACATCAAGAATTTTAAAATGTAATAGTATTTTAGTTATAAAATTAAACTCTAGAAGTAAAAATACTTTTTTAGATTGATATATACAAATTTGATCTCCAGAATAATATGAAATATATATATATATTCACTGTTCCCTGTTAAGGGAGAGACCAAACCACCTTCTTTATATAATATTCATTCATTAAGCCTAAAAACGCCTGGAGTTGCCTGGTGCAAAGAATATAAACAAACCTATGAAATGTGGTTTTTAATTAAAAGCCCACTTTATGATCTGTCAATGTGAAATAAGCAGCGACTAGACTGTCAAGTCTGACAATACTGAATTGGCACTTGGTCTGTGGCACAGATTTCCCACTTATCTGCATGCTTTAAGTGCTGCACGGGACAGAAAGGAAATGAGAGTCAACCTTCCAAACCAAACCTGCAGGGGACCTGGATAGATCCCTAGCATATCAGGGGGCTCACTCTGATGAGATGTTACACCAGAATAATGAAGAACTCTACCTCATTTGTATTCAATAGAAACAGACAGCAACTCTGTGGCAATTATTTCACTCGAGTCAATGTTCTGGTATCCTAAAAAAACCCTGCAAAACCCAGCAAATGCTGAGAAAGGCAAGCTGTATGGAGGTCAGCCTCCTGCAAGGGCCTGCCCAATTTGGCTCACTATCAATGGAAGAACTCCTATTTTTTGCCGCCGGATCCGCTCAAAATGGGTTCGTTACAGGCAGGGTTTGTTTCAATGAGCCCGGGCTGCAGTGTGAACTTCAGCAGGATTCCCTGAAAGGCAGGGGGTGATTTTTTGGCCGTGGCAATGGTGCTTTTGACTCAAGGTGGAGGAGGAGCAGACCCTCTGTCAGTGTTACTGCCAGGCTCTGCTGGTAGCTGCACACACACTCAACACCCAGGCAACATAAAATGCTTCACCTTGCCATGCATGAGAAGGCGTATGGTAAGCGTGACATTGAGACCTCCTTCAGACACTTTTCCGTCCTTCGTGTTCATCCTGGCCTTGTATCTTCTATACTTGAAAGTAGCTTCGTTTTTCTTTTTTTTTCTTCTATTCACTTAATCAACCTACAGAGAGAGAGAAAGAAAAAAAAAGAAAAAGTACCATTGAGTGGCTGAAGCGACTCTGAACTGAGAATATCATGTTGTACAAACCAATTAACATTCCTTCCTTTGATTTTCTGGACTACAGTTTAGTGCTGAAAAGGCTCCTTTGATTATTATCCCTCCCCATCCAACTCTTTAGCCCTTCACCAATTACAAGATAAAGTCCCTTTTGAAACCATTAAAATTTTCTTAACTTCCTGTATTTCAAAGTTGAAAGTACAGAGCACAGCAGAGTGAAAGACAACATTTCCTTCTGAAGAGCACTTTGTTCTCTGCAGCGTGTATATGCTATATACATATATATACATGCATGTTTTTGCATGTGCCTAGTGCTGTTTTCATTTCTCTCCTTGTTACTACCTCTTTCCCTTTTTGCTCTTGCAGATGAGATATTTTTGTTTTCTCTCCAGCTAGAGAGAAATTAATTCTGAGCCTAAACACTGATCCCTGCCAGCAACAGCGGATGACACATTATCAAAGACATCTGAATAACTAAGAGCCACTTGCTGTTGTAAATCTGGGCACTGTCTGACTTTTTTTTTGTCTATGAGGCCCAGAGGTGGCTCAGTCCCTCAAAGGCCAAAGCTGAGCTTCAGCCCTAAGTGGAAGGAAGATTTTTCTTAATTCCTAACGACAAATTGCAGATTTTCAGTCATTTACAAAGCCATAAATATCCTAAAATGCTAATGAAAGCTGCAAGGGCTGGCTTTGAAGGGATAAACAAGATGCATTATGAGTTTACTAATGCAAGGACATTCATCAGCACAAACAAAAATGCGGGCAGGAAGGAATATTACCAAGGGCAGGCAAATTCTGTAGTAGAAAAGGCTTAGTGACTCCTTATTTAGTTTTGTCCTTTTCAGACTTATCTTACAGAGCATAAACCCCTTAAACAGACATCATGCCTCTCAGTAATCATCCCTTTCTGTTACCCATCCTCTGTAACAACCCTATTAGCTTTGCATCTTCGGGCTTCCCAAAAATTTGCCTTGCTCTGTATATAAACAGGGCACTGGCTAATGAGCACTCCTAGGAACACCCATTTTGTGTTTCAGAGTGTACAGCAGCGTTCCACTGTTGTGGCAAGCTGCTCTCCCCTTGCCAAGGTGGCTCAGGCATGCAACTAAACAGCTGGAAGGGCCTATGGGATCATTCTCCTAAAAACGCTCGAGGAAGTACCACAAGGCTGTTTCACCACTTGATTAAGCTCTATGCTAAGAGCCACTAAGCACTTTACTAGACCAAAGTAAAGCCCACCTTGGTTGAACATGTTACGTGTGAGAGAAGTCAACAGCAATTCTCAAAGAAGGAGCATGAGAAACACGTGGAATGATTCCTGATGGACATGCTGAGCTGCCAGCAATCAGCGATTCATGGTACCCTGGGAGACTGCCTCCAGACCTGCATTTTCCATAGCCATTGGTGGACAACCCCATGAATTTGTCTAGTGCCTTCTTGAATCCATGTATCTGGTCTCCGAAAGTGGTGGTCTCACACACTTAGTACTAGTGTTGAAAAACGTGCTCCACTCTATCTGGCTTAAATTTGCTCACTGAAATTTCCCCTTGTTACACATTTTGCCCCGTGTGTGTTATCTGAAGACCATCACACCAAGTCACTCTCCTGAAGCTGAAACTTGCCATTTCAGCCAGGGCCTGTGAGTGGCCAAGCCACTCCTGGTGTTTTTGCTCCTGGGAAATACACTGGAAAATGCAGAGTTTTCTCTCAAGCCTCCCCAGGAATACTAGTGCTACAGAGAGTTCCTGTGCCTTCAGTGACTGCAAGACTAAGTGGCAGACATGCCTAAGGAGACAGGAAAAGAAAGAGTGAAAAAGAGCAACTTAAACTTCTCTTTTCTCCTTCCTGATTTTCCCTAATCCAGCATGGACTCAGTGAATTTTATCCCATATGCTCCACCACGCAGACCACAGCCGCTGATATAAATCCATTTATTCCACATTTCTAGGCTTATCACTTATATTACATATTCCCTATCCCAATGGAAAAAGGGAGACAAGAAAGCAAGTGCCTGGGTGAGAAGGCAGAAAACAGAAGCAGCCTGGCCATGTCTCTGATGCACCATGAGTGCAAGGTGAGAGGAAAACGTTCCAAGGCAGATCCCAGGGAATGGCAGAGAAAGGTATCAGCTGTACTCTGCTTGTTTAAGATTAGACCAGGACTCAGGGGAAAACCTGCAACTGGATGACCACGACAGCCCCTTCTGACAAAGTTCAGAGTGTGGAACAGAGGAGATGACTGTGGTTGTTCCCAGACTGAGAAAGGGAATGGTCTCATGCTTCTCACCTGCTCCTTGCTGAGGGAAATGTCCTGGCTTGGACAGCCCAGTATTTTTTGCTTTGTCAAAGGTAACCCAACCAAACCCAAAATGCCAAACAGGAGCACTTTGGTACACAAACAGTAGCCTAGACCTTGGCATGCTGGACTTTACAGGAGCAACACTGGCCATTTGAGACCTCTAGAAACTGATGGCAGCTTTAGGACATGCTTGGAAGATTTCAAGAACAGCTGTGTTTCAAGTGGAAGTAAGGTCTGTAAGACCTCTGTGGATCAAAATTCAGTGATGAAGGTACAGTTGTGTTTCTAATGAGATGTATTCCCATGTGGGAAAAATAATCCCAGACTAGAAACAGGTTTACAGTTGCCATGGTCTTTTACTACCGGAATGCTACAGCATCACTTTGGGAAAAAGATATGGAGGAAAATCTTCACCCCAACTACAAACCAATCTCCACCCAAGCCTGCCCTTTTCCAGATAGAACCTGAAAAAAATCAGTAATAAAGGCAAACACCTTTTGGGTTCTTTTTAAAAACCCAGAGGTTGGAAATGAAAGTCCACCACAAATATTGTTAAAAACATCACTACTATCTGATTTTATGAAGGATTTCGTCACTGTCCCTCCTCCCAACAAGCCTAAACTCCGGCACCTGGCACTGAGAATCAGAACAGATGTCTGGGGGAGGGCTGAGAGTGTGTGTGCCTGCAAGGAGTTAGGCAGCTGTGTGAGATACAAAAGGAACTAATACAAAAAGGCAGTCTCACATGCTAAGGAAGAGTATTTAAAACCTACACATATACCATGAAGAGAGAAGGCTTTTTACTACGCCAGGTTATGTACATCTGCCTCAGTTGTCCTGAGAGTGCAAGTATTCTGGGTAAAACATTTACAGCTTTACAAAGCAAACCTACAGCACTGCTAATGACCTGGGTATTTTGGTTTTAAAGACAGATTAAAATAAAATGCATTGTTGTACTTCATCACTTTTAACTAATTAAAGCAAATTTTTCTGCAGACAACATTGCAAACGTGCCGATCTCTATCTCTGTGTACATGCAAATGTCAGATCATGGCACAAGGAAGAGAATGGTTCCCTCCACAGAGCCTCCTACCAGACAGCAAGACATCCATGTATTTATAACCCTACTGCTGTCATATACAAGCGCATCGAGAATATTTAATCAGTAAAATAATTTCCCTCTCCTTTGCAAAGTCAGCATTTTGAACAATTTACTATGTTCCTGCCTTGTGTGTGCCTCTCTGCGAGCAAACAGGAGGCTGAACACACAAGGCTTTCCTTTCTCAAGCTCTGTGTGGTTAGGTCCCATGGCTACACTGGGGGCTGGGAGAGTTGAGTCTCAGACTTAAAAAAAATCAGCATGTCACACTTTTCCTGATGCCAGAGGAAAGTCAGGGAACTCCCAGGTGAGCAGAGAGTACTGTGCAGGGAGGCAGAGTCAGTGGCATGGCTAAATGTTAAGAGTGAGGGTATATGCATTTTAGCCTGCCTCCAGCAGAGAGCTGGCAGCGACAGGAGGACAGCCAGACAACGTCCTCTTCCTGACCCGGGGACTCTGGACCAGAATGCACAAAATCCAAGATCTGGGACTCTGCAGCTCCAGGTAACAAGGAAAAAATATCATGCCCACAGAACAAAGGAAAGTAGCTCACATCAGACAGTTCCCAGCAAAGTGCAGATCTTTGCTTCCTTTGGGGCTTTTCCGTTGTCCTGTGGACATTTCCACTGCTGTTTATTATGTAAAAAGCAAACATTTTTCTGCAGGTAGAAAAAGACATCCAAATGCATTTTTAAACCAAACCTTTTTAAAACTTCAACAAAATGGATGTGCAGTCTAATGCAAATGCCTTTTATCTGTAAGTATGTGTTTCTATACATTTTTAATATTAGCTGTGCCAAACTGGCATAAACCCATGTCCTATATGCTCAGTATTTATTACATACAATTTTCTAACATGGCTTTTCTGTAATTGTGGGTAGATAAAGCGAATAAAACAACAAGCAGCTAAGCCACATGTTCATCAGACTACTACAAAACCCCAACACAGTTCCTTAGGGATTTCAGTGAATTAATAAAAGCTACAAGATGAACTACACAGCTGAAGGGCAGTGTCACAACCCCCACACATGCACACACATGGAGGTTAGGAATCCTCATGGCTGAGGCTGCCTGAAGCCTGAGACATGGAAAGTCAACCTCATGACCCCCTTTCTTACTACCCCTCAAGCCTACTAATTCCCTCCAAGAAAATAAGCAGACCATTGCAGAGAATATGGCTGCACAGTGCTTTAAAAGAGATATGTATGTTAACGCGACCACTTCAGGCACGCAGGATAAGAAAGCAGCAGGCAGGGATGCCAAAGATGAATAAAATCAACATAGTACCAAGGCAGACAGCAGGCAATTGATCTCTGAGTTTAAAGCCCAAATAAATTATTTGACATCTGTGAATCTGCAAAGAAAGCTACCCATCTGGAAGATCCAGAGGGATGCAAGGGAGGAGGGAGAGAAAGAGTGTGCACAGGGTGAGATGGGGCAGAGCTGCACAGTCACAGAGGTGTGCTGGAACGCAAAGAGATGCAGAGAGAAGAGAAGGAGAAAGGCAGGGAGAAACAGAGAAATGAAGCTTCAGATACCTGATACAGGGAACAATGTGAGAAAAATCAATGTGGAAGCAAGAACCACCTGGAAATATTAAAAGAGGAAGCCTGCTCTGCTGTGTGAAATCTTGATTATATGGTTGTTAAATCTGAGCTGTTGGGAAAGAGGAAACTGGCCAGAGCACCCAGCACAGCATTCTCTGTGTTTGGGCCTCAAAACCTCTTGAACCTAATTATGATGCTCCATCACCACCAACTGAAAAATGTAATTATGAAGAAAGCAAGGAGGAATCTACTGATGAAATTCAAAGGAACAAATTCCAGCTGTTCCATTGGAAGAAATAAAAGCAAAGAGAAAAGAATAGAAATTATAGTGACTGACATTAGGAGAAGCCACTTCTAATTTACATGAGGACAGTTAAACTCAGTCATACAGTTTCCATGTATCTGTAAGTTTAGAAAGAGATAACTTCTATAAGGGAAACATAAGAACATCCACTCTCTCACAGTAAATATGTCATTTTCATAATATATGGTAACATCCCAAAGGAGGGGTAGCTAGGCAGATATCAAGCCATAGGCATGGGGGCAGGGAAAAACAGAGGATGAAAAAGGAGACTAAGGCATGAGCAGAGTAACGTGAAGATGAACAAGGAGATTTATCATGAGTTATGAAGAACTGGAAACTGGACAGCAACACACCACTGTTAAGAAGAAATAGTTCAGAGTTTCATCTATTTAGCAAGAACTCAAAAAAAAATCAGTATTACAAAAAAAAAGAAAAAGCAAAAAAAAGCAAAAAAAAAAAAAGCAAGAGGGAATAAAAAAGAACAGAGAAATCTGAAACACAGGAAGTCATAAATAGGCTGTAGCTAAGTCCTCTTGATCAGAAGACTCCAGGTGGAGTGAGACCTCCCAGGAACTGGAAGAAACACACTGCCAGCAATCACGAGGAGAAGAAACAACCTGTGCTTTCAGCAGAGCACAATTCTTTGGAGACAGATTTATGCTACTTACACAATCTTAGTCTTTCATTTAAACTGGAGGGAATACAGGAAGGGATAAGGAACATATGAAAATTACCACAGGACAAGAACTGATGACGTTATCAGTAGACTCAACATATTTGGCCATACAGTAAGGCTTAAAATTAGAAATAAGTTGTCTGCCACAGAAAGGTTCGTGCTATCAAACGAGAAAATAACTACTTTGCTTCCAAGCTCTTTGATAAGCTAGGCAGCTATTATCTATGGCTTTTCACTTGAAAGTAAGATCTCTGGATGTCAAAGGACTAAACAGTGTAATTATCCAAAAAAACCACTGGCAAAAGTTACCCCCCCCCACCAAAAACCAGCAACAACAACTCTAGGTGAAATCCAGAGCCAAACCAGCTCAGCTGCAGTTGTATTCATTTGTTTCAAGGAACATTTTTTTTTGAAATGATTAAAAGGGATAATGATCAGACAATATTTACAGCCTCAGCTGAAGCAGAAGAAGACAACTGGATATTTGCTAAACATACACTTCTTCAGTTGCTGTGTCAACTGAAGGATAAAGACATCCACTGTTACTAAACCATATTGTTGTGAGGTTATTAAGAACAAAAAGCTCAAAGGAAGCCCACAATAACATAACAGTAATAATAATGACAACTCTTCAAAGGATTTCTCTCCCAGTAATAACTATTTGCAAAAGGAGAAATCAGGCTTTGGAGCACTCCAGTTTTACACAGAAGCCTCACCAAGAGAACCTGATTAATGAACAATAGCTAAAGAAGCAGGTGCAGTATCAACCTTTCTACTTTATCACTTCCATCTCCCAAATTACTAGAGAGGACTCTACACAAAGGAATAAGATTATACATTTTATTCACATCCTTATAATTTATATCCCCAAAATAGATTTAATGCTAATCTCTAACTCTTTCATGAAGAAAACAAGATCTGCAGAACCTGGCTCCCTTAAATCATCGTATCATGGCCCATTTTAAGTAGGGGAATAGTTGGTATGAATCCAAAAATCCAGAAATGAGAAATTAATTCTTTGTGTTGCCAGAACAAAGCATGCATATGTCAGTTGGCAAAATGGGTTTTTCCTAAAAAGGTAAAATAAGATAAAAGAACAGCTCAAGAATGAAATTTAAAGAAACACTAGAGAGAAGAAGGATTCAGGAAATTCATAAATTACATGCTCAAGGAGATATAAATAACAACTAATAAAAGTAAGCTGAATATGGGCCACTAAGAGAGCAGTAATTGAATACACAGATATACAAAATACATATTCGTGGGGTTTTTTTAAGTGGTAAAATATTAGCTCAAAAGTCAAAGGGGATTAAAGAGCAACACATTATTCCACCAGTTAACAGCCACTAACAAAAGGCAGTTACACAGTTTAGCAAGCCCTGTGCTCCTTTCACTAATTACTGTAAAAATCTCTTTATCTGTCATATACTAAGCTCTGTACTTACTACAGACAGCTGGAAGTAGTAGTTTTGCCAAAGATGTGAAACTGATAAGGAAAGAACACGATGAAAAAATAACAGAACAACTTTTATAGGCAATTGCAAGTATAAAAACTGGCAAGACTCCAGGAATTCTCCCTTTTGAATGCAATTTTATGAAGTATGTGAAGTGACACTAGTGTTTCCTTGATATGTTTAATGGTGTTTTGCCTGAGGAAGAACCTCTCCTATCTATAGAAGAAGCTGCCTTGTGTTCTCCCTGCAGCTGCCTTCGTGTTCTCCCTAAAACTGGAAATGCCGTCACTCTATACAACTGACATCTCATTTGCTGAAGATCACTGGATGTCAAATAATCTTTGAAAAAATAGCAAAAGATTAGAGACTTATTTTTTCTATTCTCAACTGATGAATGTTGAACTACTGAACTTGATGTATATGAGTCCTGCTCTTAAAATGGACCACTTTTCCTCATGCTAGTCAATAAACACATGCTTCTGGCAATTACACTGGCTGTTCCCTTTTTGATTTATTAAAGGAAGTAAACAGCAACATATTTATTGACTCTTCTGCTTATAATGTTTTTTCGTAAAGCCTTTTGAATAAACAATACAATATCATGAATTTATTACAGGAGGAAAAATCACAGAAGCACAATAAAGACTATTGTCTTGTTCACAGTTTTTCTACTATCAACATTTGAGGACAAATTACTTATTTAACATGAGTTAATGTCAAAATATTATTCCATGTGTGAATAGACAGCTAGCTACACATTGCCAAAATATTGAAAGTTATCCCTTCAGAAAACATCACATGTCAAACAGGTAATAAATGCTATCAAACCTCAGGAAATCAAGTATCAGGAAATCTGGAAAAGCTACGTAATGGCATTCAGCAAATGCTAAACAGATCTGGAATTTGAGGGAAGTAAGTAACTTCCAGGCTACGGAAAACACAGTGACTCTTTTGCTAAAGGTATCTTCCATCTTTGCAATATTTTCCCCTTCTTTCTGCAATTATTCTGGAAAGAATTACCTTGGCAGGAATGCAGAGAGCATCTTTACAATTCCCCATGAACCAAAAAACAAGCAGTGGAGCGAGCACGCCAATACTTTGTACAAACCCGGTAGCCAACTAGCACTTCTGCATATGTGCAAAAGCCAGGCAGACAAAAGCTCTTGTAGACAGAAGCTGATGTGATGGACAAATGCAACATAAATGCTTCCACAAGAAAGTTGTGGCAGCCCACTATAAATTACTCCGTACAAATATTCTCCAGGAGGATTCAAGGAAGAGTTCAGGAGGACAGAGCAGAAGGTGCTTTCTTTCCTTTCCTAATGGCAGCAATGAAATGAACTGTAAGCTTCATCACGAGCCTGCCAGTTTGCAACATCAGGGAAGACGATTTATGCATATGGTAGACCAGTTATTTACTAAAGAATCTAAAGCTCTAATCATAGCTTTAAGCACAAAATCAGCTTTAGCTTCCACTTTATCCTGTGGCTCCAACCCCTCAAGTAAAGCACCACGTTTCTCAGACCTCTGGGATTTTTTATGTTGCTTGTTTCAAACCGAAATTTTGCCTTACTTGCTTGGTTATGTTTGACTAAGAAATAGATACTCCAACTAACTTGGATTAATCATTCCATATGGTGTGAGATAATAAATCTAATAAAGAAATGTACATGTAAGTCACAGGGAAGGTGAGCAAAAATGGAACAGATTTCCATCACAAGTAGCACAGTGGCCTGTCCAGCACAGAGCTGCTTACAAGAATGGCCTACCGTGTAAGAAGAGATTTTTGGTCCACACCTATTCCTGGAAAATCCTACATTCTGATGACCTAAACATTGTGAATGTGTGGTGTATTTGTTAAATAATCTCTGCCCCCTAAAGTCAAATACATGACTTTGACATTTCCTCAATAAATATTTTCATTTTGAAATAGTGTTTAAATTGTAAATTTACCTTAATATAATTTGAAACAAATAAAGCAACAGCTTTGCTTGTTGATTTAAAAATAAATGTACTTGCACCAAATGTAAGAGAGTCAAGCCTATACAGATGTTCTCTTTGCAATTTTTTAAATTGTGTGAGAGAACAGAGAAATTGTTCACATGGTCTATTTACAACATATTTAAAGTAAGATTTATGTACATACATTAAAAAAAAGATACATTTCAACACAGTATGCATATATGCATAGAATATGGTTAAATGCTGAGAAGCAAGTAAGGTATATTTTTTACATGACAGATGTGGACAAATTTTAAAACATTATGCACTACATTGCTGGGGTGTAATCTAATAAGCAAATGTTAAGAAAAGAAAGATTTTTTAAATGAGATTTTTATCTTCAGTAGAAACAGTCTCACAGACACAGAGATCTATAATTTGCTTTGCCAGTACATACAGGAGTACAGACAGCTTCTTATTGATCAAAGGAAAAAATTCTCCAAACCAGAAGAACAGTCAAGGAAATACAGAAGCTTCTTTAATAGGAAAGAATAACCCATCAAGTATGTTCCAACTGGGCACAGAACAAGCAGATATTTAAACACATTTGGGGTTCTATATTTTCATCAGTGTTGAAATGATATCTGCCCTGGAATATATCTTTGTCCAACCTATTTGTAAATTAAATGTTTTCTAGACATACCTGGTTTGATAAACATGACTCAGCTGTTTCACTCAAACCACAGACATGGTTGTTGGTTAGCGAAATGAGGTTGATAATAGTAATAATAACAATAATGATACATTTTACTTTATTAAACATAAAAATATTATATATTGATATAATTGAATCTCTGATACAAACAAGCAAAAATATCTCTTGAGTCATCATCCTAATTATGTTATTTACAAGGCTGTGATTTAAAAATCCATTCAAGCTTCCCAGATGAATGAAAGAAATACTTATTTAAAGAAAGGGAAATTCACACAGCCTCTCAGAAAGGGAAGAGGATGAGCTCCCATCCTTCAGTAGCAAGAGGATGGGTACCAGCCTCTGGAGTGTGAGTCACAGGCTCCTTCCTGGGACACCACCCTTGTGCTTGCTTGAGGCAAAGATGGAGTTGTCTCAGAAACCAGTCCAACAGCAGCACAGCTGTAACACCTGCAAATATGGCTGTGCGCTGCAAAGACTTCCATCATTCATGGGGATAAAAGGGGAAAACAAATGTTGGAATGTCCTGCCAGGGTGTTGGAATTGTTGCCTTCAAAAGCCACAACCCGAATATTTAAGTTCTCAACTGCTGATGATTAGTCTAAACATACAGCATTATACAGATTTCACTGTGAAACTCAGGACTATGCAGTAGGTAAAAAACTCCAGTACATTCCAGAGACTCATTAAAAAAAAAAAAAAAAAAATCAAAAAATCAAAAAACCCAAAACCCAGCCCAAATAACTCCTTTACGAGCAGTCAATACCCAGAATAAAGAGCCAAACACGTTCCAAGATTTAAGCCACTTAAATCAATATTTTTGTCACTGATTTAAACCAGGAGAATCTTTAAACTCAAAAGCCAGTTTAATTGATGATGTATTCAAAACCAAAGGAAAACATCAGATAGTTTATTAGCGACTTCAAAGGCCCAGTAGTAAAGTGAGCCACTATATCTTGCTCTAGCACTGCATTTGGCTCTAGCCATCCATTTGTTACTTCTGTGGAACCTTTAGAAAGGCAAGAGCCTATTTTTGAATAAACAACTCATTTGTTTTACCAAGTTGCTCAGCTGAAACAGTGCTTCATAAAGTGTCTGTCCTTTTGCCTAACCTTCAGTCCCTTTCTGTACAAACACATGCATACCTGTATATGTGTATATGCATACACGCGTACCTGTATATATGTGCATAAATGTATACAAGCTTCCCAAACACTTTCAACATTTTTAAGAGATACACGGATGTCAAAGTGTCGGGTTCACACAAGTTTCATTGAGACACAGACTAAGCAGAGGTGCAAGGTTCCACTGCAGGCCACTGGGAGCCTCTTCTCCCAGTGACAACCTTGAGTGAGCCAAGAGGGAGGAGGGGACTCTGAAAGTGAACTAATACAATCATTGTAAAAGCTCACAAATACAGAGAAATTCCCAGCAGGAGGTGCTTTAAGCAGACACAGGACACACATTCCATTTTTTTTCCGCAGCTGCTCCAGTAGCTTTGTGGCTCATACGCAGTCCCACTGCCTTTAACAGACTTTCATGGACATAACCAGATGTGTAATTTGGTGCTCTACGTTCTTTATGAAAACAAGACAGTACCTTTGCTAATGTGAATGATTTGATGGTGCCATTATCTTCCCGCCTTCGGCTTGGGACCACAAAGTGATCCATTTGTTCATTCAAAAGAAAAAAGTAAAGATCAGGAGAAGGTAATTACTGACTTACTGCAGAAATGCCAGAGATACATTGTGGAATGGGTTACTACTAAATAAATAAATAAATCCCCCCGCCCCCAGCATTACTGAAGTTTTGGTATTATCTGGGTATTAGCATCACATTAATGACCGTCAATTTGGATGGACTGCAGACATTAAAAAAGAGAAGAGCAATACAAGCAATACATTTACAATACAAAAATGAGTCACATCTGGAAGGCTCTGATGGTACAAAAGACCTGGGGATGACCCAGGCTACAAATTAAAGGTTGAAAACTTATACTTCGAAGCAGGGAAAGAGGAAGCAACTATTTACGCACAACCATCTCCTATTTTATATTTGTATCTGGACAATCCATAGCAACAGAAAAAAAACCAACCCAACCCAACAAACCAAACGATCACAAACAAACAATAAAAATGAAGTGGAAAAAGAAAAAGAAAGAGTTCATTGAGAGGAGAACAGAAAAAAAAAAAATTACTAACTAAAAATGACAGAAGGATGGAGGTGAATCTTAGCCACTGTCCAGTCTAATGTAAAGGAAACAGAGGCGAACGAACTCATGAAGTTTTATTAATCTCCAGTCACCAAGACTTTGTACATTTTCTCTTTTCCATTTATACTAGAGCAGTGGAATTTTTATTGAAGCTGGGGAGGGGACGGGTATTTTAGAAGTTTTTTTACTATTATTTAGTCAATAAGTAAGTTAACTTGGTAAGAGGAAAAGGAGGTCATATAGTGTTCAAAGAGATACAATACTTGTTTTCTTTTTTCCCCTCCAGTGCTCTGTATTGAAATCTGAAAAGCCCGTTTCAGATTCTGCACGTTGCTATTGCACACGTAATAATAGGACACACTGGCCTTTGATACAATTCTCTTCAGGGAACAAAAGCTTCCTTTGGCACAACTACAGCCACTGCTTGTTGTAGGTTACACATGTCTTTCCAGTCAAGCATGATTAATAACTGTTAAAAAAATGCTCATGACCCATGGCAAGTATTCTTTCAACTATAATACCAGCATTATGGGCTCTGAATCTCAGTAATTTTAAAATGTGCTTCTACAATGGAACTATAATTTAATTACTTTTTCTGCAGCCTGTTCCATTTTGTTTCATCACTTTGATTGCACCATGCACTTGGCAGCTTATGGAAGACTGCATCTGCCTCCAGGATTATTTCACTGGGCTCTTTCGACATCTGTTTCTGAAAATGACTTTATTTGCAGTGGCATAAAGAATAATCAGAGACTTGTTTAATCCAGATAAATTGGAAAAGAGAGAGACACAGAGACAGAGTTGGAGACGGGGAAGAGACCAAGAAAAAAGAGAAAGCAGATCCAGGCTGCATTCTGCAGAAGACATCAAAATAATCTCTCCTCTTCCTGTGCTTCTGCAAATGTTGTTATCTGATGGATGATATGATACATGAAAAGATGAGTCACTAAGTCAGTTCCTTTTAGTGTTTAGGGGGAGCTCACAGATCCAATACATTCTAGCTAAAGCTTCATGCTGTGCTTGATCAGTTTAATACAATTTTCATGAATTACATTTGCAACCTCATCCACTGAG
Source organism: Pachycephala philippinensis (assembly GCA_013397055.1). Classification (NCBI taxonomy): domain Eukaryota; kingdom Metazoa; phylum Chordata; class Aves; order Passeriformes; genus Pachycephala; species Pachycephala philippinensis. The sequence continues at coordinate 423,773 of VWZT01008693.1, read as the reverse complement.
AATCACAAAGCAGTCTGAAATGATCCGTAGCAGTTGACAAAAGTCCTTGTAATAAATGAGCTAAATCCAGGCTCCAGCCTGACCTGACATCCTTCCAAAGGCAGCTACAGCCAACACCTGTTGCCGAGTGCCATCGCACAGCTATGGACCGAGCACACAGTTCAGCATAACTTCCCACATATCAGCAGTCGTGAACTGGGTCACCTGTATATCAGATGACCGAGTGCAAGGCATCTGTAACATGCCCATGCCTGCCTGAGCTTTGATTCAACACAATGGAAACTACCATTGTTGACTCCTGTTTACTTTTGTGTTACAGATGGATTTGTTAACCCACAAACCATTAGAAGCATGTAAAGACATGCCCTCTAAAAGATCACAGGTGTTGGCCAGGTTTTGTTTCGTTCTTTAGTTCTCTTTGCTTGTTTTTTTGTGGAGGGTGAACATATATTTGTCAAGACACATCCACTGCCTCCATAAGAAAGTGCTGCAGGAAGGCAGCTCTGGCAACAGAAGCAGACAGCAAGGCTTTAGGGACAATGGCCACTAAAATTCAAAGTGCTAGACTGAGCTGACCATAAGGATAACAAGCAAAACAATTGTCTTACTTTTGAGAGTCGAAAATCTTGCCTGTCTTGTTGCTCCTTTCTTTTTGGAGATCTTTTCTGTGATTTGCTGGTCTCCTGGGCTATATTGCTGTAGCAAGCACATCAGAAACGAACTGGTTTGGACACATATGTTTTGCTAGGAATTACTTAAAGGCAATTTCATGGGAGGCCCTGCAGTTCTCAGGAAAACAATGAAGAAAAATCATCGTCCCCAGAAGCAACAGGTATCATGCAAACGCACAGTAGCTGGACCCAAACAATTCTGTATTAGCCTGATTCCCATGGTCGTGTGGCCTTAACTGTCACAAACATTTGGGCTTTCCTTTCCCATATGACCAGAATGACTCTCGCCCCAGTCAAGATCCCAGCTTCCTTCTAGGATTTCATCCATCTAGGGCATGTAACTCCCTGTACCCACCAAAGACATGCTCTTAAGTGGTGCCCATGCACTTTGCTGTTGTCCCCATGAGAAGGTCACAAAAGGGAAAGACAAAAAATTCCTCCTCTTCTGTATTGCTCTGCCTCACCTTTCCTCAGCAAAATATAGCAGGTGAGCTGAGGACACGAAAAAAATCAAAGCTTCCACATTGTTGATCTACTTACAGGCAATATGAGAAGCAAAACTCCTCTGGCAACCTGTGTGCTACTAACTTGGCAAGCTTGACAGTCTGCATTTGGAAGCCTGGTTATTTTCATAAAAGACATAACCCCAAACTAAACAACTCAAACTTCTGGAAGGAAACAGACCAAACCAAAAATCTGCAGTTTGCAAAAGGGAAAAGAGGCATCAGTGTATTTTGCTGATGAATCACTTGAAACCCAGTAGAACAAGGTTCTCTCTTCCTAACCAAGCTCCCCAATACCTCTCTGATGTCTGAAGACGAATTGAAGATTTGATGGAAGATATCAGCTATTTACAGAAGGTTTGTAGTTGGCTAAATCAGGTAGAGAGGCTGCCCTGAAGAGAGATACGTTCCAGTGATAGAGCATGCTGTGAAAATTCTATTAACAGAGACTATTAACGATTATTTTGTTTCTTTCTTATTTTTCTCTTTTAACTTAGACAAATTTACTTCCTCCCCTCATTATTCATCTCACAACCTTGGGCTGTAACACAGCAGTTGTGCAGGGCCAGTGGCCATGCAAAGAAATTACTCATTGCTTTTCTAGAGCTTCAACGTAAAATGTACACAGCATAAGACGCACAGAGTCTGACAAGGCTTTGTCGTCTTGCCGGTATTACCAAAGAACAAAAACCATCCTTCTCCCTAAGAAATTTGTAAGGATGTACTGTTTAACAGTCAAGGTGAAAATAGGTTTCCCTCTGAAGTACCAGCTAGTGACCTCTGTTGGACAACGCCTGTGCTGCGCTGCTGGTCAGATGTGGCTTGGCAGCAACTCTTCCATAAAAGGTGTTCTTAAGGACAAGGTAAGTGTTTGAACACACAGATGTTTACCTCAGCTTAGCCACATGAACTTGGAAAGAAGCTTTCAAGCCACTGGTAGCAACCGAAGAGGGAGAAGCCAACGCAATCCCTTAAGCACTGATAATAAAAGCAGTTTGTAAGGTCAGGGCCAAGTCAGGACAGGACAGCACGGGGCAAGTGGCTCTTTACCCAGGTTACTTAAGAGAACAACAGAAGTGTCAGCGTGTTGCCCGTGGTGATGCCAGTTTGCTCTCTTAAAACCAATTTTTTAAGAAGTAAAACTAGTTTTGAGCAAATTTGAATAACCAGCTTGGAAAGAGTGGAAATTCAGTGGAAATTCAGTGGAAATTGGTTTGGGTCTTGTCACATGGTCAGTACTCCTCACCAGGGAAGAGTTCTCCTCCTCCTGCAACTACGGGTTCCTATCCAGAGCGCTTGAGACCCATCTCAGGGAGTGGCAGGAAGAACAGTTCATGCTCTGTCCAAGACATTTCCACTGAACTCCAGCAACAAGAGAAATTCAGTTTATGCAGAAGCACAACCTGCCTTTTACCCACCAACCCTGTCTTAGGCAGGGCACAGAAACGATTTCTGAAGACACTATAAAGGCTACACTATAATATGGAATAGCTTCTCCAAAAGTGAAATCTTTGTGTGTCAGCAGAAACAGCAGAGATGCCTCCTGACCGTCTTGATACTGGCAGGTCTTTAGGTACTTAGCTGACTACAAAACTGGGTGATTTAGGCCCCTTAATTCAAGCACGTGAAGGATACTGGAGCCTACCCAGTGTGGGCACAGACACCAAATCTTGCTCTCATGAAACAAAATGTTGTCTGCAGTCATTCTATCTTAAAGATCTTACGTGTAGGACAGTTATCACCCAGCAGCTGCAGACACTGTCCAAGACTGTCTGGAATCAACTAGGTACACACAACAAAGCATCGGAAGAGATGACCTGCTCCATATTATTGCTCTTAGGTCAGCACAAAAGGAGGACCTCACTATAGCATACTAATTATTCCTCGTCCCTTTCCCCTTGACATGCTCCATCACAATCAACCATTTTTCTTGCAGCATTTAAAGAAATCTACTTAAAATTGCTTTCTGATGCTCCATTTCTCAACTATGCAATTGATTTTCATCTACAACGATGTATCTTACCTATATATCCTTGAAGTGAAAGCAACTGAAAGTGGCTGGAATGGAAATGGACCCTGTTTGTCACAGGCAGACCTAGTTTCTGTCTGTGGCTATCCTTCAGCTCAGTAGGAGAAGTTATAAGATACAAAAGGAAAATGATCTGTGTGGGAGGCTTCACTGTGCTCTGCTTGATTAGCTGCTGTTCAATATGTGAAACACACAGCAGTGTGCACCTTCATGTCCACACATGTGCTTGTAGAACCAATGTGCACTGGTAACAGGGTTGATGTATTTTCTATAAATTGGAATATGACACCAAAACATTGCCAAGAGGAACTAGTTTGCATTACTTTATAAAACAAATCACAATTTTCCCAGACTGCAACAGCCGCAAGCCTGTTTAATATTGAGCTCATGAGCAGGATCTTCTAAGTTTTCAATTGCTTCCATAAAGTGGAAGCTCTGTCTTTGCAACAGCACTCAGTCACGCTACCTAGAGTCTTCCCAGACTGTATTGTAATATAAAATCAGGATAATTGAGAGATCAGCCATGCAATACACATACACATATATATCTATTCATTCTGACGGAGTCCTACACGCATAAAACTGCCTGTATCAGCCCCAACACTCCTCCAGTGCTCAGAGATATTACTCTGATCACATAAAATGCAGCAGCAATCACTCTCTCCTCACACAGTCATTCTATACACAAATGTCAGATTATGTATTGTTCTTGCCAATGCAAATGTCAGTTTGGATTGGCCATAGGCTACAGACATGCCCCAGATTATTCTGGGTCCCCTATGGAGCTGAGGCACAAATTCTCAGCATCTCGCAGGATGAAAAGCCTTTGCCACAGTGACAGGCAAGGGTACACTGGTCTTGCCTTTCTGGCATGGAAGAGGCACAAATAAAATATTAAGTCCATGCACTTCTGACCCCTAAACTGCAGCATCAAACAAAAGCAGGGCAGCACTGCTTCAGAAGCACAGCTTCTGTGGATATATAAAATTAATGATCCAGCTTCTCTGATCTGTGAGCACAAGTGACTGCAGACTGAGAGGTCACAGGTAGGGCTTTTCTGGGCACAAACTGGACCTTTAAGGCAGATATCAGGCAGATATCAGGCACCTAAAAACCACGTAAAGAAGAACAGTACAACACTTGGCAGGTGACTTGTACAGTGAAACACTCCTTTACAGTTTCTACAGCAACCTGTTGATTATAAAAGGCTGATGGTAGATGTCTGTGAGATAAGAGGGTGAAAAACAAGGCATTTTAGGGAAAGGATATATCAGACATATCTGATGCGTTAACTGTTTCCTTCTGTTTCCCTTGATTTCCCTGTGTTCTAAATAGGAAAGGTGGTAAACCACTCTGAAGGATTTACCGGGCTTTACTGATAGCCTCCAGAAAGCTTTACTTCACAATTTCTCACTGTGACAGATTTGCTTAATGGCAAAATTGAAGAAAAAAGATGTAGACAGTCTGGATATGTTGAACCTAATAATTTTAATAATTTTGTGTGTTTCTTTGGTTTTTTTTTTCTGAAGTCTGAGAAGCATAAATTCTGTTGAAACATTAGGACCTTGGAAAAGAATTACACAGGTAGTTCGTTATTATGGCTAGCTAAACAAAAACCCCCAAGACCTCCAAAATCACATCACTGCCTCCCAGAGTATTTCTTCAAAGATGAAGTTTTAAAGCCTAAGGCATCATGTTTTTTATGAGGTGTGTATGTGTTAATAGAGGGATATCCGTGATGACATCCCCAAGCCCTAGGCAAACTCTCCTCACTCTGAGCCATGCTGCGTGCCTTCTTCCCTGCATCACGTCTCTGCCAGCTAGTTCAAGAGACTCAAAGCCAAATATTCCAAATTTCTGCAAGGTGCTTTGTTAAGAATTACTAAAGGAAAAACTAGTCTAGAAGTCCTATTTCTGTTACCTAAAAATATGCCAAATTCAGTTGCTTCTGAGAAACAGTGGAAGCCAGTTCTCCCAGGAGTACAGACAAGCAAGATAACTGCAATGCTGAAATGTTACTGTACTCTTAACAGTAATAGCAAAAATAATAGCAAACCAACAGAGAAGCGTGAAGCTGACTAAATACTTAAGAAGCAGTACTTTTCAGGTCCTGCAAATACATAATCCAAGTCTTTTTATTTCCTGAATCACAGAAGCTGATGCAGAGGAATAGTTACAGCTTCTCTTTCTTCTGCCACACGCCCCCTCACACCGCTCCCCAGTTGCTGACATCCTGGCACTTCTGAAAATTACTGTTTTGCCATCCAGCTTCTGGAAATAAATGCAAAACTCAATGGATCTGACTCCCTCCTTACCAATGGACTATTACCACAACATAGCTAGCTTGACTAACAGCTGCATTCTTTCAGAAAATGAGATACGGAGTTATTAATTTTGTCACCAGAGTCATCAGACCAGTTTCTTACTTGTGGCTATGAAATTCCTTTCAGATGACATACTTATTAAAAAAAAAATTAAGAATCCATGTAGTGGAGGATAAAATGACTCACATATTCTAGCAAAATACACGCTTGTAACTGAGACATGTAGGCTTGGCTGGAAGCAAATTTGTGCACAGACTATTACAAAAGGCATCTTGTTGGTCTCTCCCTTAAATGCATAAGTAACTGAGACAGACTGCTTGCACGATTTTAATGAAAACAGCTTTTTCATGGAAAACTGAGTTATTCTACTGCTGTTTCCTTTATAATTTGAAACAAGGAGTCTTATTTTTTGCATGAAGGACATTCCAAATCCCACTTTCCAATTTTAATCACAAAACAGTTTTGCAGCATGTATTAGAATAACAATGGCTCTTTCCAGGGAGAGATCTTTGCTGGATGAAGCAGCAGCTAGCAAATATTATGTAGCTGGTAGAATACCAAAGTGGGAACCCATGGCCACGCTCTCTCCCTTTCCTCTTTTCAGATCTTGCCCAGAGCAGTTTCAATCTGAGTTTTGAGAGAAAACTCCCTTCCCTTGACCTCTTCTCTCCTTGCTTGAACATAAATGCACTTCTCTGGATTGTGAGAGGAAGGAGGACTTGTGTCTCTGTGTGGAAGAGGGACACTGTCCCCTGTCCCTTCACCCTACAGCCAGCAATGACTAAACACAGGCATGAAGCCCTGCACTAACAGCACACACACTACAGAAAATGGCAGAGTTACCCTGAAGTCCAGGTTCAGATGGCCAAAAGCCCGTGCACAGCGTTTCCTCTGCTGGGTGAAGCCAGAATATACAGAAACCAGTCCAAGGTCTCAGGTGTAGGTGAAGTCATCAACCAGCTATGCCATTTCCTACACTGTGGCTGTCCCCCAGATCCTGCAGGAATCCGGGCCAAATCCAGGCCTGCTATTTAGACCTATACATCCCATCATTGCCACCTCAAGACTCACAAACTTACAGCCCTGTGCCGCAAATTCTGCAGCCACTGAAGACAGTAACAGCCCATGGACTATCTGGGGACTTAATCAAGCTGAGAGCAAGGCCCCCACAGCTACACAGGACCAAAGTACATGGAAACAACATCTAGTTCTACATGTAGGCTTAGCTGTGAGAGCATTAGCCTGCATTCTAGCAAGGGCTAACTAGATGGATAGTGTGGGTTTCTGCCAGCATGGGCTATCGAGGGACAGGAATACGCAGCTCTTGGGTGCTAAAGCTCTGCCAGTGCAACCTTCCAGACCAATACATGGCCAGAACCACGTACCTAACCAGAAGGAGTTTACTGCACTTACTGTGCACAAGCTGTAATGTGTTCACTTGATATTCCAAGCTGTAAACACAGGAGGTGCCCCTAATTTCACTGTGACTGAAAGTATACAGAACTGGGCCTTATCTTTGTAGTGTTACCTTGAACTCTGCAACGTGAGCAGCCATTTACATCTTTAGTAGATTAAAAGTGCTGGCTTCATTTGAGTTTGCTTTTCAAATAAATTTAATTTTAAGGATTCCATGTCCTTTTTGTTCCTGGTATGTAAAAAGCTAATCCACTTATTTTCATACACATCCCTGTTTTAAGGTGCTTTATGACCACACACTTTTTGTGACAGAGTTACAATTTATCATATATTGGCACCAAAGATGATTAAATCTAAAATCGTGCAATTCTGGAGAAGTGATCACTCTGAACACTGGATCTAGATTGGCCACTGCTTGTCAGCAGTTTGACAAACACCATGTTTTTAATCTGCTGGTAAATTGTCTGTGAAAAAAATAAAGTTTTTCTAAGTGTGTTTGCCATTCTCTGGCATACTTGGTTTGATTCACCTAGCTCCAGGTTTATCCTGAACTGTTCACAGTGAATAACAAACTGACTGGACAACATATGGCACCTGGCATTCATAGATGGTTGTGCGTGCACCCATCTTGGTTTATTCCATCATAGGGCAATGTGGCTTGAATTAACATTACAAAATAGTATTAATTTAACTCAACTTGGTTTATAAGTACCTGAGGCGCTGAGAGTTCCACATAAAAAGTTTCTAATTTACCAGTTTGTTTAGAAGTTGCTGGTTTCTGACTATGGTTTTGTGCATAATGTAACTACCCCTTCTAAACACTGGTAAGTCTTTAAAGATGGTCATGAAGCTGAATAAAAATTTCCATGGCCGCAGAATAAAAAATAATTTCAAATTAATCAAACATTCCCTCTCTATGTATATATATATAGANCATATACATATACATATACATATTTAAAAACTGTAAGTGATCCTGAGCCACTTACAGCTCAGATTCCCAATCTCCTGGTGCCAGAGCAGGCAAGCCCATGTGCGTGCACATTGCACATCCTTATCTCCCATACACATGCTATTACTTTCACATCCTCAGCAGCCTCCTTCCGTAACCTGACAGACAACGAGGACTATTTCATTAGAAGATGCTGAAACTGCTTTGTTTCCATAAACTATTTGGAAAGTGGCAGATAATGTTTTTATCTGACAATTCCCCTTTCTCTTTCATTAGAAAACTCCTAAGAAGGTGCTGTCACATCAGAGCAGTGGCACTGCACACCTTCAGTCTGCAAAAATGAAAGCAGAGATACAGAAACATGTTATGTGATGACAAATGCAGTTTAAGAAGTCTTCATACTTTTTCTTTATATTTGCTTCTTTTGTGCAGTCCTCTATCCCCTCAGTCACGCTGATGCAACAATACACTGAGCACAACTGTACTGATTTGATTTCAAAACCAAACCAAACCAAAAAATAAACCCAAAATCTGTGTCTGGTTTATAGCACAACCCTACAAATAATCATCTGGCACAACATGGAAGGGGGTGAACAACAGTGCAGGAATGGTGCCTTATTAAAACAGCTTTTCTGGCTGAGAAAACACTTGTGTAACCACACTTGTCTATACAGAATGGATGGTACTGAAGAATCAGATGCTACTATTTTTCCTTAGTCATTTAGCCCATTTCTAGTTGGCCAAGGTAAAAATTTTCTGCTGTTTTACATGACAGCTTGCTATCTTTTTTAATTCCTTGCTGTTTCTCAGTCATGCTGACCCCCTCCATGAATGGAGGAGGACATTCATGGAGCTTAATGTGGCATCAATGTGCCCTGAACTGCCTTTCTGCTGGCAAAACAAGAGGAGTGGTCATTTCTTACTACTGCCACCTTCATCAGTCTTAGAGCTGCAGTGTTCACAGTTAACCAAATTGGAAAGATGTATCAAATCGGGAGGCTAAATTAACCTGCAAATTTTCTTCAGCAATTCACACATCAAAACATAGGTGTGATTCCTTTTCCTTTGAAAAGAACAGCATACATTGTTTTCCAGTAAGCTGTGACAGCTAAATGCTCAATATGGACTGGAAAGTCAAGGAAAGAGAAACATATTTACTGTGCCTTCTTATATATTAATTATAACCTTCTAAGAAAATGAAAGCTTTATTGCAAACACATTTTGATTACTGAATGAAAATCTTTCGCATTTCAAAAATGTTTCAAGATCCCCAGAAAGAAGACAAAGTGTAAGCCTTACTGTTAAAATCACCACCTGCTCATCTTTAGAGGAACGGTACACAAAACGCTTATAGTGAATTTTAATGCAGTAGAAATGCCAACACTATTTCTCCAAGACAACTTTTTTCCCCTATTTTAGAAAAGCACTTGGGCCCAGATGTTTCCAGGTGAAATTCAGCAGCAGATGCCCTGTCAAAGGCATGCCAAGCAACTTGAATTTATTTTAGTGATCTGCTGGCACTCTGGTGTAAATGTCTCAGTGTTATTAACTGAATTCTCCTGGTTCACTTGAAATGGATCTAAACCCATTTTTGTCTTGTGGGAAGAACCACACAAGAGTAATCTGATTAGTTTAGAAGCTCCTGGAATGAATAAAGATGATGCATATATTGAAGTGTGTGGCAAGGAACAACAACTACCAGCAGCATGTTTCCTGCTTTTCCCAAAGACCCAAAAGCAAACTTTACCATCCTGTTTCTATGCCAGTATCCCAGCACGTCTGTGCACAACCATCTTGTTCTGACAATTTTACTAATGTGATTTTTGGAGATGGGTTGAAATCAAGACCTGAGCTGAGAATGCCAAACTCTGAAGTGTTGCTTCTTCCCAACTCTGCTGACAATTAGAAGTATTTCCACAAATGCCCAAGAGAAAGATTTAAGCTTCAAAACTGGGCCTTAAGTTTATTTCTGTTTTTATTCTCCATCAAACAATATAATTGCCTATATTATATTTAAATAATTTGCAGTGCCTTTCCCAATGCAAATAAGGCTCTGCAAAATATCTGCAGTTCCTCATTAAGCATCTCTAGATCAGGGAAGGACTCTGGCGAGTTGGAGAACACACGCCAGTGACCACAAAACCACAAAGATCTAAGCAACTAAGGTCTACATGCTCCTAACATCTACCAGAGGTCCTGCTGTCCTCAGCAGCCCACTGATCCAACCTCATGACCCACATCCTGCCCACTTAAACAAAACCTGCACTGACACTTGTTCCTGGCTCTCGGCTCCAAACTTCCCTGTGCTGCCTTCTGCAGCCGTGGTAGCCTGGTGGCCTCCTGCCATCACTACCTTTGGACCAACATTAATTTTTCCACATCTTCAAACCTGGACAGACACCTCCTCTCCCTGCCTAACAAACCAGAGAATGATCATTATCCACCACTGACTTGCACCCTCCAGACCTGGGACGACAAAACAGCCAAAGCTCAGCCTGTCCCACAGCTGCCCCCTGCTTGCTGCTGCCGTCACAGCTGCGCGCACTGTGTTGGGAACCTTGCGGACCAGAGCCGTCTGCCTTGCCCATGGCCAGCAGCCAAGAGCGACAGATAAGCCTGGCTGCTCTTCTCCCTTCCCACACTGCTCAGAGCCAGTTCCTAATCCTGATGCTGTCCTTCTCCCTGCCACCCTGGGGCACTGCCAGCAGCAAAGTCTCCCGTCTCCAGTTCATCTGATTTACACACAAGACCGTCATTTCCTTTCCTGAAGCCATCCTTGCTCTTCATCACACCATTTTCAATTCCTAGATTAACTTCTTTGACAACATCCTCATTCATTACACCAAACTGATTCATGTCCTGAACACTGCTCATCTCATGCTCAAAGGGAATGCTGGTCCTCTGGAAAAAAAGCTGCAATGATGTAATTCGGGACTGTAACACAATATGTATGAATAATAAGGCCAAATCAGAGGCACAGAAGAAACCACACATCTGGTTTTTCCTAATTTCTAAGAGCTTGTTTCTGCCACTTAAAAGTTCTTTTCATGTTGGTCTTCACTGCAATGCTACATACTCGTTGTCAAGCACTGACTGTGGGGTTAGTGCCACAGTGGAAACAGATATAAAGAGAGTCTCTGTCTTGAGAAATATCCTTTCAAGCAAAAAAGATACATAAAAAAAAGAGACTGAACTCCTGTGGCCTCAAAGAACTTCATTACCACCTCCCACCACCAGCCAAGTAAAATCTACAGGCATCACAACCCTGAACCAGTACTAGGGGACACACAATTATTCCTTCATCTGGAAATAAAGCTAAACACAACTTAAGTCTATATTGTTACCAGTCAAGAGTGCAGCAGCTCTTACAGCATAGATATTAAATCCCCAGTGTTCAACCCGCCTTCATTCATAAACACAGTCTGGATTGCTTTGGTTTTCTTTCTGAGCAAAAACTTGCACTTTAAGCCTCCTCAGTATGGAAGCTATGCTCCAGCATTTACTTCATTAAGCTTCATTGTTCTAATCAATATCACATCCACTTTTGTTCTGCTTTACAATTAACATCACACAACATCACACATCAAGATTTTTTAAAATGAGAGTCAGAGCTGCATGCAAAAGACCAATGCCAAGAAAAAGCAGCACTACCTTTGGTTCTGCCCTCTTCTTCCTTGCAAGCCTTGCAACTGCTATGTTTGCTGTTTCCATTTCTAATAAGTGCAATTTTAATATGCTGAGAATTTTAGGCACTCAAAAAATTTGCAGACATGTTTGAGCCTCTCAATATAAAGGGTCACTCTATGCTAAATTAAAAAGGACTGAATAATCACTTATTTTGAATAAAGACTCTTTTTGTTTCCTGAAGTCGTTGCTATGCACATTCATGTGAGAATATAACTTGATCACGGGAAACAAGAAAGCTTTGTAGTTTGCATTTTTTGGGCTTACAACCACAGTCTTGTTTAGAGTGGTCACAAAGACATCACTTGATTTTTCACCAATATTAGTAATGAAACAATCTTTTCTTGCTAATGTTTAGTGCTGCACAATTAACATACAACTGCAATACAACTGGCATGTCTTTATGGGTCTGGGAAGCCTGTTCTTTGAATAGTGTTTCTCGGTGTTTCAGATGCCAAGTGGTACCAGCCATGGGAAGTGGGTGATGGTTTACACTTTGTGCAGCTGTGCCTCTTCACAGCCAGTTCACACGGTGCAAGCCACATCCCAGACCTGCTCGTGCTGTCCCCAGCAGCCTCTTACTTTGCATTTTGGACATAGCACGATGTCCTCCATAGCATAAGGCAAGGCTGCCTCAGACAAACCATGCTCTGAGGGCAGATTTGTGTCATGAGTGACAAAGCTGGGGGCAGAGAAGACCTACTCAACCCTGGAAGCCATCACAGTGTGCTGCTGCCGTGCTGTGCAGTTGTGAGCGTACACAGCAGTCAAAAGAGCTCTCTGGCCTCAGACCAGACCTGGGACAACCCTGGGCATTTCAACAGCACAGGGAGTCTTCATCGGCAGTCATGTAGGTTTAAGTACTCACTTATAAACAGGCCCTAAGCTATTTTCCTTAAGCGAAGGAAAATAAGTTAACAAAGCATATTTTGCTTAAGAATAAATGAAACAGAGACATAAATATATGAACTCACTCTAGGAGCTGAGGCAAAAAACCCCCAAACATTTCTTGCTGTTGAGTGTGTTTTTAGTAAGACACTCAAAACCTGGGAACAGTATTATCTTTGACCACAATGAACCATCATCTTCATTAACCCTAGCATCAAAGAAAAACAGCTGTCTCTGCCCTTATCCAGTTACTGCTGGGCAAAGACAGGAACTTGAGGCTGGAGAGGCAGGAAGAATTCTTCAATCCCCTTCCCAAAGAAGCTGTGCTAAGAGTCTGCTTTAAGACTGCCAGGATATGAAGGTATTGTCTTGTTCTCTACTGGAACATGAGTATATATGATGTGAGGCACCAAAGTGGCTCACTAGCTCAGGAATAGCAAGCAATGCAAATCATTTCATAAAGCAGCCCTTACAGAGAGTCTTTCTGCCACGGCACGATATCAGTGACTCTATGGACGGAGCACTTTTCATCTGCCACTGATCTATAATACACTTCATTTTGTCACCCTGCATTATCATACAGTTTAACACAGCAAGCAAACTTCATCCATCAGTTACTCTCATCTGACAACAGGATGTGGTAATATTGCTTTTAACATGTAAGAAAATAAGGTATCAATTAAAAAAATGGAACGGACTGCCTATCTGAAGGACTTTTCTAATAAAATTAGATGTGTTTTTCAGGCATTGTTAGTACTAATTGTCGCTGAGTATATGTATTTAGTGATGTTTTGTATCAGATGTCAGAATGCACCTTATTTGTTCACAGCAACTCTGTAAAACCTTGACAACATGCAGACCACAACGACCTTCACTGGGTCAGTGGCAAAGTAGCGTCCACTCACTTTAACCTGAAGCACAGTTCCAAGTGTGGCATAAAGATTATGTCAGGTGAACATTTGCACACGAGTTTGCTTAGGCAGTGGGATTAGTGCAGTACAAGAGAGAACAGTCTGAGGCCTTAACATGATGCCTTTCTCCTATGGAGACTCTCTTTCCTTCTTATTTCTTCTGCTCAGACTAAAACATGGATACGATTTCAACAACATAAAACTGCTTTGCTCATTTCCAAGCTTTGCAATAACTAGAAATAATATTAGAAAAATAGAGGTACCTGTTCCATAACATACAGAAGCTTGAATTAAAATCAACACCAGTATTTTCTGCCCCCAACCCTAATGTACAGGGAACTAGAATAACGTATAAAGTCAAATTCTCAGGATGTAAAAACAACAACAAAGCTCTTGCTTGCCTGATTTTTTGGCTCTTCAGTTTGGTTCTGCTCTGTTAAGCTAGGATGAAATCACAGCAAACACTACACTAACTCTTCTGTTAATTAACAGCCTGCTTCGCAACTGCACTTTTCATTCCCACAAAAAGTGCTGCATTTCCACAAAGTATCACTTGTAGTAAGGCATTCAAACATGCTAATCGCAGCTTTGCCTCCCAGGGAGATGTATGAGCTTACTCTGCATTACTTAAAGGCTTCTGAGTTGATTTCCTTTTATTACTGTTATTACACTTTGAAAAACTAGAATTTGTTTTACTTTTGCCAACTTGCACAAATCCAGCTCAAAAAGGGCGATGACACTCCGATATGCTTTACGAAGTTACACGTAACCCAGTTAGGTTGACAGCAGTGTCACAGAAAGGCAGAGAGGAGGGGGCTGAGAAGAAAAATTCTTCAGACATCTCTGGTTTTTTTCCACATAGGCTTGTGTGCATTGGCTATGATGGGAATGGGATAGAGAAGTGACTGTGGACTGTGCAAAGCAGATGTGATTGTAAATTGCAATATATGCAAATCCTTCAGTGCAGCTTCCTATAAACGCTGCATATCCATTTTTTGAAATGATCTTCACCTGTATTTTTACTGAGTATTTCAGGCTTTATTCCTCTGCTTCATTTTTATTCTGCTGCTGGGTTGTTATTCAAAGATTGAAAAGTTCAGTCACAAGACAACAGGATTCAGCACTTGGTTATTGCAAATTCCTGTTTACTGCAAACACTGACGTAAGTGAATAAAAAATCTGGGTCAAAAAAGCACAACAGAGGATGCTACCTGTCTTTGTACTGAATAGCAGACAGCTGGGAAACTGGCAAGCTTTAGGAAAAAACCAGTGTGAAACTGCTTCAATGAGATGATTTATTTTTTTTATAAAGGCATTTTAAATGTTCAGCCAAAGTAAGGAAAGTTGGTATTTCCTATTGAATTAAGGCTTCACTTTCCAGTAGATCTAGGCATCTTTGCCTCATATTTTTGTATCCACACAGCAGTGAAATTCATCTTGCTAGGAACAGCAGCACTGATTGTGTTGCTAAACAAATTAGCAGGGGACTGGACCTGTAGGTCTAGGAAGAAGCACTCTTCAAAACAGTTGTCCACTGCTAGATAGAGAAAGAGAGAGAAAAGATGCCATGGAGAACACACTATTAGGATACTGCCTGGGAGGAGAAACCCCAGGGACATTGCTCTATTTCGAAAGCAGCTGCTATACTGATAACATATGATAATCTACTTGGAAGATTCTAGGGTAATGTTATAACAAGAATAAAATTGATGATGCAATTTTTGACCATGTGTAAGTGGTGGGAGATTGTACAATATTAAGAAAAAGACAAAAACCAGGCCACTGCATGAAGAGAATCTCTGGAGTGCATGAGGAATAAGTTAAAAAGGCATGGAGAAAAGAACACAAAGGAAGCAGAGAGCCCCAAACCAATTTACAATGAGTCACAGTTCTCCAAAATAACACATGAACATAAAAATATATCCAGTTGTCATCCAAACAATATGTCACTTTCTGAACCAGATCTTGAAAAGAATAAATTGTGTCTTGAAACTGAGCATTTGGATGAGCCTTTTTTCAATTAAATGTGTGATAAACACCTTTAAAAAAAATTTCAACAAACAGACGATGGTATGATGTTACCTGTTGAAGGTGTTGCCCTCTTTGAAAATGTCATACATCGAGAGTCAAGGGCTCTTCAGAAGTGCACACACACAGAGCACATCATGCATTGTTAATCTGCTAGTTGAATTTGTACACAAATTTGGTCAACCAAAGCCAGCAGAACTGTTTTTACATTTTTTTTCCTGAAAATGCACATCCAAATTACATATACAAAGCCTTTACTACCTCGATTTCACTAGATGTTGTTTTTACTGGGACTAATAAAAGTCTAGAGTAAATTAATTTATCTTATTGGTATTACTGCATAGGGATGGGAAAGGCAGATTAGGCTCCATTTTACAGTACTAAAAATAGTCAAGTACACTTGCTGTAGGCATTTTAAAAATAGAATCTTATTTTAAAAGAAAAGAAATAATTTTTAGAAGTTCCTCTAAATCCACACTTTCTTGCAAAAGTTGGATTTCAAAAACATGGATTAAACCCCCAAGACTCCTCTTGTGGAAAACATCAGGAACTCTGCCATGAGAATAAATGGCAGCTACATCAATGGTAATGGGAATCGTAGGTAAATTAATTTCCTACAAACACACCTTTATTGTAAAAAAAGAAGTCAGGATAAGATTAATTTGTTACAATGTGAATGTTAGGTGTTACAGAGTCAATTAGAGAAATAAAAAGTTAGAGTAAATCCATCACTGTCAATTAGGATGTATTAAATATAAGATTTTCTCTGGCGTTCTTACACAAGTAAAGACATTTACCTTCAGGCTACTGTTAGTCAGCCTCCCTGTGTGAGCACTAGCCTGCCATCACAATGCTCTAATAATATATACATTTTAAATGGCTGTTTTCCTCA
The DNA here is from genome assembly GCA_013397055.1 of Pachycephala philippinensis. Classification (NCBI taxonomy): domain Eukaryota; kingdom Metazoa; phylum Chordata; class Aves; order Passeriformes; genus Pachycephala; species Pachycephala philippinensis. The sequence continues at coordinate 407,475 of VWZT01008693.1, read as the reverse complement.
TTTAAATATGAACTGCTAAGCAAAAAGCTATGTCTCTACTGCTGCTTTAGGATGTATTAAAGAACTCAGAAGAAGGACCAAGCATTTTTGCTTAGACATTGTGTGCTAATGTCTTTTGTCTTGCTTTCCTTTCCAATCCCTTCCCCAGCGAGCAGCTCTGAGCAATGAATCATCTTCATTTTTTAAAGTTTTATTGTTTGCTCCTTTTGAAAGGCACATGCTGCTTTATCTTGCTCTAGATCTGGGTGTTTCCGACACCTCCAAAAAAAGGGCAATAGGTTTTGGGAACTCGCAGAAAGCCTGGATGCCTGTCAGCTCCCACTCCCACACCTCGAAGAGGGGATGTGTCAGCCCAGGCTGCTGCACTTGGCTGGTGCCCTCCCTGCCAGCTCGGATGGAGTGTGCTGACAGCCCAGCGTGAAGAGGGACCCTGACCTGCTGGTGGGTTTGATACACTTCTGAAATTCCCTAAAACTTCTCTGGATGACTTAGTGCACTTTGTGCTCAAGAATCCCACTCCTATTGTTCAACCAAGAGCAACAGACAGACCGTTCCCATTGCATGATTACACAGATACAGGAGCAGAAAGCAAAGAACAAGAACCCATGTTTTCCTGCAGGAAGCCAGGCCAATTATCAGTACTAGCACTGCTATTAGAGGCATCGCCAAGCTTACATAGGGGAAGACAACCAACACTGTGGAGAAAAAGACGTATTTCTCTAAATGCCACCCTGCTGTCCTCTCCCATCCCTGCCCACCAGCTTTGAAGAGGGCAAGATACAGCTCTCTGTGAATTCACTGGGCACAGTTTCAGCCATCTCAATGAATGAATCTGACGGCATAAACAAAAGAATTGTAACATTTTGTTCTACACACTGATCCTCAAAGGTCTTCATCTCGAAATGTCACCAGTCAGAGATGTCCAAATAAATATGCTTCAGAAGAATTGTAACCTTTAATAAAAAGGTACAAGTACTTTCTAAGGATATGTGTCTTCAGCACAAATACAATATATACAAATAAAAACAAATCCAGCACCACAGCTGGTCTTTAATGACACTTAATTTACATTACAAAAGCAGGATTGGATGTTTATGGACCTGGCAAAGGATTGAAAAGACTGCTTTACCTTCAAACTGCTACTAAAAAAAGCCTCCATTTCCATAGATGTGCCCCAATGCACTACCTTTTCAGTAATGAGTGCTAGAAGATCTAATCAGATAGGTGCCTACTGAAATACAAATCCTCATCCAGTGGCTCCTTCAGACAGCAAAATTCACCTCAGTAATTTCCCTTTTTGCAGAGAGCAAGCCAGCTTTAAGTCCCTCTTGAACTTTCAAACCAGGGTTTAAATGAGGCTTGGGAGAGGTATAGTTATTATGTTGACCACCTGCCTGGAGGCTTAACTTAGGTATAAAGTAGATCATCCAGCACACGAGTCAACAAGCCTTGTGATCAGCGGTGTCAAAGGCTGACAATACATCTAATAATAACCAGCACAGGCACCTCCATATTCAGCATTCATTGCTAGGAGTCAATTATCCACCATCTATTCAAGGGCCTTTTGAAGTCCTTCTTGTGTTACTTGAAAATGAAATTACACCAGGTCAGGTCAGCTGAAATGCCTGGATTTCTTGTTGGCTGAAGTCCACATCTCCTTTTTTTTTTTTGGCTGTAAGTCAATGCTAGCTGCAAACTTCTACTAAAGCCGCAGTATTGTATTTAATTATTTATTGATTAAAAATAAGCTTTTAAATCCAAGCTAGCATTCACAGAGCTCAGAACTCCTTGGGACCAGTCAGTTTTACTTAGGTTTGGCACCAGTGACTCAACCCAGACTTTCTCTAAGCTCGAGCTGAGTGCCCTGTTACAGACCCTGTTTTCAGACTTCTGAGGTTTGCCATAAACCTCAGCGAGATGGGAAGTCCAGAACCCCAACACCTGAGCTACCTCAGAAGTGCTTTCAGCAGGCTGTTACCCAGCTTTCCTCTAATCTCTTCAGTTTCAGCATCCTCATTCTGATATAAACTCCACATTATTTCTCTGCTTTTCTCTTCTTGCTCATTTAGATTACAAAACTGGCTTTTCCTTTCAGCTACCTATAAACTGATCTGACATCACTTGTCAGAAAGTCATACTCCACATAGAAAATCATCACAATTTTAAGTTTTAATACTTCTTTGATGAAGAAAACAATCCTGAGAGATGAACTACTTTGTTAGGACATCTACCTGGAAATATCTTTACGCAAGTAATCATTCCATCAGGAGTGAAGAAGGATGTCAATTAAATATAGGAACTATGCAGCTGAGTAGTGATATTCTGTCAATGAACATGGAGGTATGTGCCCAATCCATACAACAATGCTGAAGAAAACATGATGTCAGAAAAGGGTAGGATAGCCAGCTGAAGGAAATCTGGTGCTATTTTACTCTGTCACTGATCTATGCGATCTAAGGTAACCACTGCTCAGTGTCCCCTCCTGTAGGCATGGCTAACAGAGCTGACGCTTTTCTGTTCAAGACTGAAAAGTCTCTTGGGGAGACATACTAAGGGGTAAGTTAGGGCAAAGAGGTCTCACAATAAAGGTCCAGAAAGAGAAATGCTCAGAAACCTCAGAGCCTCTCCATGACACCAAAGGATGTCTTGCTCCGCCTTATGGACAAGGCCATTTTGCTGTTACTAGCTGAGAAGCAGTTATATCAACACTTTTGAAATTAAGTAATAAATTTTGGGTTGATCATCTCTTTTACATTCCTTCCATGTAGGAAGGATCAAGAACATCAATGATAAAATTTGGGGGTATTTTACCTCCTGTTCTCTTGTCCCCCAGGAAAGTTTAAGACTGAGTCTTAGAAGGGTGAATGTTGCTTCAGTCAAGAATACATTGCATTGAAAAACAAAGCACAACCTACATTTACAGTTAGGAAAGTTACTCCACAAAGCTGTGAGAAAGTAAAACAACAAGACCTCATTGGGGAGCTCATTTTAGAGAAAGCACAGTGGGATGCGCAGCCACAGTAAAATAATATTCAAAAAAATCTGACCTAGATAACAGTATTTCCTAGTGACTAGAATTCATTAAAAACAACAGATTAAAAATGTACTGCACAGGATTCTTTGAAGCTTGAGTGTCACATTCAGATTAAATAACTGAACTTATCTAAAAACGAAAGCAACTTTTATTTTTTCCCTTAACAAAAAAATAACAACAAAGAAAGCTGTGAGTTCTGCTATTAAGAACAAGCTAATAATAAGTCAGAATATGAAACAGAGCTCTGACTTTGTAGCGTTTTATATGAGTGAATGCTGTCTTTGGCTATGATTGAAGCTGATGAGCTCACAGACCTAAGTGCGGGGTTCAAAGGGATACCAAATACAAAAGCAGAACTCAGTAAAAAGTCTCAAAGTTTCCATACTATAAACCTAAAGCATTTTCACATAATTTTAGTGAAAAAATATGATGATTAAATTATGCTGTCTCATGGTAGCAGTGTATTAGGATGTGTTAGGAAATGTCCTTTCCTACTTCCCTGCTTCTCCCCGAGTGCTACAGTAAAAATCCTTAGAAAAGGAGGCTCAGGTGTGTCCCCTCACAGGGAAGAAGAAAGGCAAATCAAACCCTTTACTTCTTGAGAAAGCTTCTAAGTTGTGTTGAATACAGCCCCAGGTTACCACTCCTTTTCAGGAGGGTGCTCCAATGCTTCTAGACTTGAAGTTAAGCACGTGCTTAAGCACTACTCTAATGCCAAAGTGCCTTTCCACATCAAGCCTGTATTAACCTTGCAAGTAGAGATGATTTACTTTAAAAGCTTTACTTTTGTATAAGCATGAATAAAGGGATGAGATTCATGGACTTACAGATCTTTTTTTTTTTCCTGTAAAAATAACATGATGCATCACAAAATACCTTCCAGTGTAAATTCAAAACTTTAGATCCCTGCAGAAGGTCCTTTGGAAATCTGAAAGATACTCTCCCAAACTAACAAAAACAGTAATCAAATCTCTAGTTTAAAATCTGCTAAAACAGGGGAGGAATTACAGAACAAAAACATGCCTTCATGCTTACCACATTCAACAAGTTTAACAGTTTCTTAAAAATTACACCAGAAGCACCTTTGAATTGTAAAACTGCTTTACAGCTGTTGACTCCATGGTTAGCCATGTGTCACTTGAGAGTATTTACTTTTGCCCTGAATCAGTGACAGGAGCGAAACTGAGATATTATCACTTAGAAAACACTAAAACAATGTAGGTAGATGAGTGTGCTCCATATTTGTTGTTATTTACTTACTAATTGTATTTAATATTAATTTTGCAACTAATCATCAAGGTTTTCTGAGCAAACTCATTAAAGGAGCTCAATTAGAAGATGACTACAGTTACCAGCTAATAGAGGGATCCTTCATTCCCTGAAGACAGCAAAGCACGGGTCAACCATGCTGCAGGAAAGGAACGGTTCACTGCAACTTCTACAATCGGGACTGTAAGCACTCTGCAAAGCCATTCCTACTGGATTTAACAGCGGTGACTGAAGAGCTTGCTGGTGCTCCCATCCTATTCCCATACCACTCCATTGCCACAGTTAAAGCTGATGAGTTAGTGACTTCAAGTTCCCCATTGCCTGAGCTCACGGCTGCCTCCATACCAAATAAAACGTGCAGGTGAATCACACTGCCCTCAAGCTGGGAGCTGCAGTGGCTGGGGAGCAGGCATACTACTTTTTGCTATTTTTACCTCAAGGATAAGAAACTCCAACAGAGACAGGGCAAAGTAGACAGCAGTAACTTCTTAAGCCGCCTCAGCCTGAATCAATGGAGCTCTTCAATCACAGTCCACAGAGCAAAACCCAGCCTAGTTCCCCATCTGCTCCATATAAGTCACCCACAATAGGATTTGCTAAAGTATATATTGGGATTTGCTTTCTTTTGTTGGCCAAATCATTGACAAATCTCTGGAATTAAACTTTTTATAACTCAATTTCACCAAGCAGGTGAAACTTCTTGGACAGACAGTTCTGCTCAGTAGAGAAGCTACGTGGATGGCTTTTGATCTTGGGCAAATTTGCAGACTTACCAGAACGAAATCTGACTGAAAGAACTTTGTGTGCATTTTGTAACTGTACTCTTGCATTTTAGGGCTATTTTTAGGCCTCACAGACTGTCATCTTCTTGCAGGGCCAGTAATCAAGAGCAAAACTCAGTATTTTGGAATGAGTGCTTTTCCACCTGAGATATATGCAGATTGTTTCAAAAGTCCTAACACAACTGGCACCTGTTCAAGTGTCTCTAGTGACAGTGACTCCCTGGCAGTCATCTGCAAAATCTCCCTATCATCTCCTTTCTTACCATCCGAAACACCACATTATTTCACTGTATTCAGACTTTAAGCCTTCATGTTAGGTAAAATTGCTACAAGGTCCTCCTGGCTGCTTCAAAAATCTCTGGCAGCAGCTTTTTGCTGGATGCTGATTTACTGTGTTTGGTATCTGGCATTTCTGCATCGTTTCCATCATCTGAAAGTTCAAAACATGGTTAACAGGCTGGATGGCTAACACAGGCTGTGCTGCTCTCCTAATGTCAGAGTGCATGCTGCCTTCATCCCTCTGCCCAAGAGCGGAAAGGTAACATTGCTCCCAGTTTTCACCTGATTTCCTTCTACTCCAGCAGCTTTGAAAAAAACCTGTTCCAAACTATTTTGCTGTTTTACTGTTCACTCAGAATCACGATGCTTTTTTCCTGGATGGATGTTTCTTCTGGAGGTAACTGGATGGATGTTTTTCCTATTTCCACTGTATGGTACACAAAAAATGATTTCTCCCTACCTGATATTCCAAATAACTGATTTGGGGCTCTGCATTAACCTTTACAGCTAAAACTGTCTGAACTGTTTAATGCTTAATAAGGAAGTTTCTTCTTGCATGCATGAATCTTAGGTTTCCACTTTTAGACCCTCGAGCTCCAGAAAAGGGCACAGCTTGCTGTTCCTGTATAATTATTTACTTCATTTCACTTGAGGTGTTTTTGTGAAGAACACTTCAGTATGAGTTTGTATCTTCAAAGCTAATTTACAGGTGAAGCTGACAAGAACACTAAAATATGGACAACCTCAATATGCCATGACACTCCAAGTAAATAGAATTATATTAGGTAAGGATAGTGCCACTTCAGCTCTGAAACCGGAGCTTGTTCTTTGGGAAAGTGTATCTGATCTCTAATACAATAGGAGCAAATCAGGAGTAACATCAGGACATTGAATGGATTTACATCAATGACAGAGGAGAAGATAACTGGTTTTATAGAATGCACTTAAAAAACTGAAGCGGTCTCCTCTCCCCAACCCTGAGCCCATACAGACCCCCAGGATGCAATTCAGGGGGAAAACATACCAAAACTACGACTCTCACCTGCACCTTTTGTTTTTCCCAAGATATTGTTCTGGTCCTAACACATAGTCTATTTTCACACTAAGGTCAGCAAACAAATACCCAACCATCTGTTGTACTTCCTTGAATTCTCCTTTGTTTTCTCCACAGGGAAAAGTAGGAAAGTGGTCCTTTCAAAGACTGTCCAAAATCTGTACTTAGGCTGTGACTAAGTATTGCTTCAGATCACTCAAGCCTCAAATTCAGTAAACCAGTTAAATTTATATTTTGGTTTTTACTACTGAGCTAAAAACTCACCTATATGGTGAGTATGTATGGTCTCACTGAAATCAAAAGAATTAAAACATATACTTACTTTTACACAAGTGAGACAGACTTAAGGATTATGTTCAACAGCTCTTTGGAGATGGGACTTAAGCAAGCCAAGGCAAGTAACAGATTAAATTAGTAAGTATTGCTCTCTGCTTCTGTGATAGCACAATAATTAAGATGTGGCTGCAGAAGTGGCAAATCACACTCTGTACCCCACAAAAAATATAAGTTAATGTAATTGAGGTACTTCAGACATATTGTTGGTTGTACCATGCTCCTGACCCTGTCTTTTGGGATTATTTTGTCTGATTTACTTCACCAGGAACAGGTGAGCCCCAATTTCCACATGAAGACTTGCTCCTGTAATTGGAAGCAAACAAATTTTCAAGTTCAGATAAGGTAAAATTAATGTGCCAAAATGCAGGTAACTCACCTGAGGATGAGCCCCCTCAGACTACTGTCATAAATCATCATTACTCCAGTCCCTACTCCAGACATTGGAAGAGGCTGCCGTTTAAGCCATTGTCTGAAACACAATTTTGGTGACTGTAAAATCTAGTCTGATCCACAAGTATAAATCCAAATTATCCACAGTGATTGATAGTTGTATTGTTCTCCAAAGCCTTTCTATGTCTCAGAAAAGTTGATGTATGTAGAATTTACCATCAAAAATAATATCTTTAAAAAAAATTAAAACCTCATTGCAGATGGATACAAGTAAATGACTTCTAAATGATTTTAGAAAAGCTCTTTTGCGCTTACTAAAGCAATGAGTTTTAATACCCACATCTCAGGCTTGAAAGCCCAGAAACAGCTCTTTAGCAAGGTAGAGTAGCAACTGGAGATCAAATAATAGACACATTTAAAACCTAATTCTGTGATGATCATCACATGATGACCTCCACATACATATATATAACAAACACAGATTTTTAGCTTTATAGTGTATATACTTTATGAGGGCATTAAAAATACATACATGAATTATTAATAGCAATAGTCACATTGCACCAAGGTGTGCATCAAATTAGTGGAGTTTCCAATTATACAATTTTTCCAAAAAAAGTAGCAAAAAGGAATTACCTTTTCCTTTTAATCTTACAATTTAAATCAAAAATATACTGAAATCTACCCGAATCAAAACACAAAAAAAGCACCCGTTTCACTGGAGATTTTATAAAAATACTGGTCTCTGCTTCGCTTGTGGTAGTGCTCCTCAGACTTATTACTGCAATTCTCTTGCAGTTCGGTTAAATGTCAATGCTCCAATTGCTTTAATAGTCAAACTGTGTGCTATTTTCACCACACAGTCATTCAGGCTTGTCATGTTTGACAAATCCAGTAATTGAGATGAACTCTTGGAGAATACTGACATGTAACCAGTCATTTCCTACTGCAGAACATTGACCTCTGCAGCACGAACCACAGAGGATTTATTCAGCAGCTTGAAAAAACAAACAGGCTTGTTAAGTTTAGGATCATCATTTTATACAGCTCCATTCACTTCCTCGTTTATTCACTTTCTGTTCCACTGGGGTGCGAATTAAAACATTCGGGGCAATTTCAATAAGCACGAGAAAAGGACTACATCAAATATTCTGAAATACTATCGTGAATTAAAAATGGCCTAGCAGATTATTAGAGGCTGAGTGTGCCGTCAAACAGCCTCAAATCCCCCCTCAGTGCTCCCTGCCCCCCAAGCAGCTGCACCCCACCCCAGCTTCAGCTCATTAACAGGAGAAAGTATTATACAAGTTCATAAAGTATTTATCAACAGTGATCGTTTCAGTCGTTCCAGTACATTAACCCTTGCTGGGGCCTTTTTATTTTTACTGTACCTCCACCATGACATCCTGCAGCCAGTGTGTAACAACGCACTGAAACCTCAGGACTCTCCTCATTCACCTTGGATTCACTGAACCAAGCACACGCAGTGCAAAACCTACCAAGTGTGTACTTGCTGGGCTGGCAGGTCCTTGGGTGCCGCCTTTGGGACAACGATCAGTGTTTGACAGGTCTGAACAGCTACAAGCCCATCACATCTGTATTGAAAAACAAATCTTCTGTTTGTTTTGTTTGTCAAATTCAATGACAGATTGTTGCAAAGGTAAAATGCAACAAAAGTCTGGAATGAGGATGCAACCTAATTCAAATACAATTCTGAAGCTCCCCTGTGATCTAGGTCAACTGGGGACCTGATGCTACTTTTGATAGGAAAGACACTACAGACCTTAATATCAGAATTTAGCACTTCTTTGGATGAAGCACTACTAATTCATGTAATGAAACTAACCCCCGCTCAAAGCAATATAACGCCAAAAAGAAAGAATTGTGATCAAAAGCAAATGATGGATAGAAATATAACAAGAAATAATCGATACAGACAATATCAGCTTCCAAGAAATGACCTTTGCAGTTGCCAAAATTAAACATCCCTTTGAGTGCTTCGGACTGCCTTCATCAGAGACAGCGGCTGGTCTAGGACGCACATTACAAAATCAGGCTTCATGTCCCCTCTCCCAAAGACTTTTTGCTTGATCTTTGTCCAGTTAATTAATTTATCTATTTTACAAGCTGATGGATTGTTCTTCCCTGGAGTCATCGAAAGAAATGTGTTAACTATTACAGGTCACTTAGCTGCTGCAGGGGATGAAGACCTCTTACAGACCGAAGACAACATGTCCATATAATTTTTAATACATACTAATTCACAAGCAAGTGTATGGCAACTACCAAGCTGAAAGGACATCAGGAAACGTCTGAGAAGACAGAACTAAGCACAAAAAAAACCTTAGTAAGAAAAGAAAAGCTGGAAATTACTTGTGCAAAATTCTATTTTCAGGAAAAAGAGACTGTTCAAAATCTCAGTGAAAGGGGAGAGTGAATAACTAAGCAGTTCTACTCTGATTGAATTAGTATACATTTATTTCCATATTGTTTCCTTCCAGTATAACTTTTTCCATTAGGCGTGCAGTGCCCACCTGAGAAACAGAAACCAGGAACTACTCCGAGGCTACCTGGAGCACCTGGTAGTGTACAAAGCCTTGGAGCTGAGGAGCAGGAACAATGCTCCCTCTCAATGCTGAGGTGACGTAACCCACATCAAAGGAAGGCACTTAACTGTCCCTTCAGCTGGACGCTGCAGATTCCAGCCTTTTCCACGGGAATGCACAAGCTCTTCACGGAAGATGGTGGTTAGTTACTCACACATCACGCATTCAAACAGAAATCACCCTGTGGTGCAGGGCACAGCTGACTGAAGCAATTCATTGCATTTGCCTTGAGGAGTCTGACTCAACGAGGAATAGGAGGACTGGCTGTAAATACCAGTCATTTCCACAGTCTCGCAATCCTCGGCATCTCCATCAGTCACGCACACTGTGTCCATCCTTACCCAGGAGTGCATTTGCCGAGATCATGAATTAACTTTCTGTCTGTTTGTGTGACACAAATCCAGTTGAGCCTTGTAACAAGGAACAATCAGCACCAAGAAGGTCACAGGGGAGACCAGGCGCTCTCCCAAGGTACTGCAAGCTGGATAGCAGTGTTCCCTGAAGGCACCACAGTCTCTTGCACCATCCGCACGCGACCGCAGCTGCCAACGTGGTTCCCCTAAGCGTCAAAGCACTACAGAGTCCTGATCCACAGAGCACCATAGGCACCACCACAGCGCAGAGAGCACAACTCCTTGAGTTTAGCTACAAGCACGTGTGGATAAATGTACATTAGGAGGCAGGAGGGTTGCTACCTCTCCAAGGCAGAGCCACAAAGCCTGAAGAGCAGCACATGTGCAACACAGCGGTCAGTGCCCTGCCCTCCACCCCACCATACAACAGCTCCCCACCAGCCTTACCAACCAAGGGAAAACAGGTCATGTCCCATCTGCCAATGCATGCTGGATAGATTTATTTAATTTTTCCTTCCCCATCCCCCTGCTGGTACATGACCATATTACATCACTATTCCAGACAACCCCATACCCCATGCACCTGAGCAGATGAAGCTTTTCCTCCTAGGGACACCAGCCTTGCTACTCATGCTCCATGGCTTCACCACCTCCAGCAACAGTGGGGCTTTGGCAGAACCCATATGCCTTTCTGTCAGTGTGGAGACAAGCAACGTGTCAACTGAGCATAGCAAAGCCTGGAAGTCTGCATTAGGCTGCAGGCAGAGCTTGAGATGTTGGTTATTGTATATGAAGTTATAAACAGGCACTAGACAACTGCTCAGCCCAGCTTTGGGAAATGGGGGAAAAGGTATTCTCCTGTCACAAGATGCAGTAAATACAAATCTCATTCCCCTTCCTTCTCCAGTAACTTCGAGCCTGGTCTGACGCATTCTGGTGACTGCCCCTCTTCCTGTACCTTTTTACCATAGCTACAGAGTGGATTCTCACTGTTGTACAAAAAAACCAGGATTGCAACTCCCATACTTTTCATGAGGGCAACAAACTGTAGACCACAACAGCAGGCAAGTTTTTCAAAAAAACTGGAAGATGATGACCTTCAGGGTATGATTAAGGAAAGCTGATCCTCATGACAGCAGGGCTGCACTGATGACCTTTTGAGGTGCCTTGCAGCACTCTTTCCTATGACTCTGCTTGCAAAGCCCCATTTATTAGACAGTATTTGTGGCAAAGACACAGCTTGCATTCCTAGGTATTACATTCAGTATTACTGGCCTGTAAAACTGTTATTTACATAAGGTTATCTATCTTATCTGGTCACTAACATACAATTCAGATTATTTTCAAGACTATTTAAAATTTTATTCACAGGTAAACAGGGCCAAAAAGTGACACGTTTTAGCTGGTGACTAAAATAAGGAGGTGCCCGAGACATGCTTCCCAACATTTCACTTACATTGCCATACAAAGCGGTCTGCTGTAAAAGAGATGGTTGCTAATGATTATATAAAAAACATGCTACGGAAATCTCCAGACGTACATGATTTTTTTTTTCCTGCATAAACATCCACTGCCCCATGAATTTATCTTTTCTTTTATAATCAGTATTTCTTAAGTAACATTTTAAGGCCTCAGAGATGGTCAAAGCCAGTTTTGCTGACTGATTCAAAATCAGCCATATCTCTTTTGACAGTCTGAAAACAGATTATAACATCCTGTTTGGGTTTTTCTGAGGCCACATCCTTCTCTACAATCAAAGTCCCAGCGAGTTAGATGTTTGAACACCTAGTCTGAAAAAAAGACTTTGCTCTTGCAAAAAGAGGCAACAGTGAGGAAGGAGTAAAAGGGCAGAAAGAAAGCATTACTTAGGACTTTAAACTGGGAAAATGGGTGACTTAGAGGAGCAGAAATGCATAGGAACAAACTAGGAGGATTGTGGCTCATGCCTTCCAAAGATGCTACTTTGCAGGGTGGCCTGCTAGACAGGCAAGTAGGTGTTTTGACTTCCAGGGGACTCCAGGATGGAGGGAGAAGAAACTATCTGGGAAACTTTCAATACATATTTAAGAATATATTTTTAATGTTGTAACTCTTTAGGGACTAAATACAGGACAGACATCTTGCTGTTTGGTGGAAGAACAAAGACTCTACTAGGAGTATTTGCCCAAAGCTGTAACAATTTAAGCAAGTATCAACCGTCTTACATCAATAATTAGATCAACAAGGGGCAGGGAAAGGCAAGTTTATTTACAGACAAGAAAACAAATGCATGTTGTGTGCTATTGATCATATTCAAATGTTTAACTACGCTATATTTAAAGTGTAATTTTTTCTCAGTTACAAAATTAACAACCACTCCTTTTCTTTAAAACAAAAAAATTGTGGATTTTTCAGAATATTTTAGGTTAATTCACGGGGGTTTTTTGAGTCACAGATAGTTGACTCTATGCTGGCTTATAAAAAAAAAATACCATATTCTAAGTGGAATGGTTACATCTACAAAGAATGTAATAAACTGGTAACTGCCAATAATACCTCATAAAGGACGTATTTAGGAAAGGACATATGGACTGGAGAGCCAAAGGGCCTAATGTCCCATAAACAATAATATATTCCTTCAAAATCACAGTAACCATTTCAGTCTCAGAAACAATTAGTTTTGGTTACTGAATTGTACTGAATACATCTGCTCGTGTTAATATAAGTGATCTTTAACATTCCTTTTACATTTACATTGCCAACAACTGTAGCAGGTTCTTTACAGAACTGATTAAATCCTTGCCTTGGCAGGCTGATAGTCTTCAGAGAGAAGAGTGAGAGTGGGAAGACAGCAGGAACACTGCACACACATTACTAAACACATCTGTGTGCACTGCAATTACCAGAGTGCGTTTTCCTCAGTGCCACTCACAGCCTCATATGGAGGAAGGTCTGGTCACATCAAGCTGCAGCCCACAAGTTACAGGTAAAAGGAAGATCCTTTAGGGTTGGTCCTAACAGGATACAAAAGGCTCCATGAGTGATTATCTCCTCCCATGACCATGGAAAACTGAGATGAAACACTCTCATTTACCCATAACGCTGCTTTCACAAACTTAGTGATGTAGAGGATAAGAAAAGAACATAAAGTAGTCAGGGCTTCTTGTGATACTAAATGAGATCTCCTTTTAATCATATTTGCTTAATGTGGCTTTGGTGGCTATGATGCTTTTGGCAAAATCTTGTTTGAGTTGCTAAAGCATAATATCAAAGCCCAGATTGGGCTTTTTCATTTATTCTGAGAATTTATACCATTTGGGCCATTCTAAGACAATACATTCTGTGGCACTATTTTTTTGCCATAAAATTTGTGATTATTATACAGAATTTTTAACATATAAATGTGCATAGATAATTGTAACATGCAGTCTATTTTCTATAAGTATACTTGTATATAATTTATATAGTATGTAATATATTTAATGTACATGTATGATTAGATGCAGTATGCTGCAGTATGCTCTTTTTCCTTAGTACGTTGCAGAACTCTTTGTACTGGCTAAACAACAAGAAACAATAGAAGACGTTTATTATGCATTTTGGGCTTGCTACGTAACCACTTTTTTCCCCTTTTACACCTATTTAGTTAAATTGAAGCGAGAGTGCCACACAATTCTAAAAGTGCAAAACCTGAACAATGAACTGTTCAAACAGGTGTACTGTACCATGACTGTCTAACACCTAACCTCAATATCACAAAAGCATTTTACAGATTTGATCTGCATATTTACATGTTCCCCTTTCAATCTGGAAAAGTGGAGTAGCTGTTGAAAATATGCTGTTGATTGTTCTCAAACATCTGCTGATCAATGCGTGAGAAAATAAGAAATCAAAAGGGGACCGTTAATGGATGGTTTCTTCTTTGTATCTCTCTCATATACACATTCATAAGTGTATACTAAATACATCAACCCCCAAAAACTTAACAGGAAACTTCAAATTACTTTGAGTAGAAACTGAATTTTATTCCTAAAGGCACAAACTTGCAGATACTGCCTACACTGAAAATGAAGCTAACATGAAAGTTTCCAAATGAGAAGGAAAAAAAGAAAAAATTCTTCACACAATAAAAGTAAATAATAAGGTACAAAACCATACACATAGACACAGAGGAAGCCTGTCTACAGTAAGAAATTATTTAGACTTATGTTTCTGGTTGGTTTTCATCCCACCAGAACCCTATCAACAAAATTATAACCATGTATTACAGACTGCCTACTTACTGTTAACACACACTTAATCCTGCCAAGGACGGTTCTACAGAAAACATTATCAGTGTGCAAACCATAAATGAACAAAATTACCATCTGCACACTGAAGAACAGAATTGCAAACATAATTATATCTCTTACATGTAGTAAGTACACAGTTGTTTAAAATTTGGACTTACAACCTGTTTTTCAAATAATGGCTTCAGTCTGCTTCCAAGTCACCAAGCTAATGGCTGTAATAAGTAGCTATACCTCTTAATCAGAGAATGTCACAATAAGCATAGTGCATCTATCTATCTAATCTTTTTTGGTCATGTTATTATGGTTTATGAGCAGTTTTACCACCCATATGTTATGCTGTCATGTTCTTCTAAAAGCTGCTTATTAGGATTAAATGGAGAAAGTGAAATATGAATGCCTGTATAAATTGCAGAGATGAATGCTGCTAAAAGCAAGGTGTCCTAGGTCAGAGGAAGACATGTCATGTGTTGCAAGACATGCCACTTATTTCAGCAGGAAACCCACACAATTTGCTTGGACTCCGAGAGGCTTTCTGACTCATTGCCACGGTTTGGCTTCATATGGAAAACAACAGCTGACCCTCTTTTGTTTCTATTCTCCTAACATCTACCATGTCCCAAAACACTAGAATCAATCCTTCTTCTCACCAATTTTAAAGCCCGATGCTGTAATGACTGTGTTATTCATCACATTAAGACCACTATACCTCATGAAAAACTACTGATATCCCTTTCTGACCTTAAAAATACACCAAAGTTCAGAGGACTACTTTCATTAGAACAAAAAGTTCACAATGAAATCAGACATCCTTAGATGCAGACACCTTCATGTTTGGTACAAAATACAAGAGATGCACAACGGGGTACAACTAGAAAACAAAAGAAAACCCAAAAAACCCAAAACCCACAAAAATCCTTGGGATCTGAAACCAAAAATGAATTATGAGTTGTATAAGAATCAATACTGTAAGGCTGTTTGGGGTGGGGGAGAGACAATTCTCATTCTGTGTCATTTTAGCAGAAGAAAACAGGAAGCAATTACTCTGCTCTGCTCAGCACTGAGGAGGCCACATTTGGTGTTTTGGGGCATTCCACTAGCAGGAGTGTGGAGAAACTGGAGAGAACCTGTAAAAAATCAATATATTTAAGAGAGTTCCTGCAGGTCTGATCAGGAAGGAGAGACTGAAAGGTGGGGTTTCCTTGTCTTCGTAAAAGATGAGAGCTTTCCGAGAGAAAAAGGTTTTCATAAATGAGGAAAGTGTTGGCTTTCTCCCTATCTGGAAAAAAAAAATCACTGATTTAACTTGCAAAAAAAAAAAAAAAAAAAAAGAAAAAAAAGAAAAAAAACAAAGAAAAAAGTAATACTGTTGTAATTCTGATTTAATAAGAGGGTACACCTTCTAACTAAAAGGATCAGAAAGCAGAGAAATAGACTACTGCATGCAATCCACTTCACTGAAGATTTTTAAGGAAAAAAATTCCGTAAGAGATAATGTGGCCATAAATAATTCTACATCCTAGCGGAACTAGATGACCTTTAGAGATCCCTTCTAGCAGAAGCAGTGTAAGAACCATGGCGGTCCACAAGGCAGAGGGGAAGAGATGAGCCCCTTTTCCCCTGCAGCATGGCTTTCCATCCCAGCTGAAGAAGGGCTGGTAGGGCTCAGTGCTCCCAGCCAACAGCCTGGAGGAGTCACTCTCACAACTTCTCTACCCTCCAGTCTTGTATTTCTGAGACTGACAAGACAGACCTGCATAACAGAGCTGAATGACAAAATTTCCATTTTTCTGTGTGCAGCAGGAGTCAAACAATGTAATTTCTTCAGAAGTCCCTCTGCCAGCACATCATCCAAAAGCCATCTGCTGTTTCCTAGAGCTGTCTTCCTGTTGCCACCCCCTGATCCTCTCCGCTCCCTTTCCCATGACCCTCTGCCATGACCTCCCAAGCCTCCTCAAATCTTTGCATGGACAACAGCTCCCTTTGGACTGTGGGGAGCAATCTCCAGCTCTTGTAGGAACCAGGCTACATAGAGGAGCTAAATGACCTCTTGATGCCTATCCTGACAGCAAGACTGAGATCTACCCATGGTACACGGAGGTGTATTTATCAGTAAAACACAAGCTAAGGCACTTCTGTGACATCTTTTGCTACATCACTAGAATGGCAATGTCATAACTGGAAGTCCACAGACTTTTGCAGGGTGAACTCTACTCTGTTCCCAAGTTTTACTATCCTTCCTTTCAGACATATACATCTTTAAATGTCTCTCCTGCTACTGTAGGAGGAAGGATTCCTTCAAAAGAACATAAAGGTTATAAATTGAGAATAGACTTTTTTTTTTGTAGCTGCCTCTCAGATTCTGGAAAAGGTCTTTGGCCAAAACTGGCCATGCTCAGTTCCAGGGAGTTTTAATTCTGCACATGATGGGCAGCCCTGAACCAGAGGCATGAAGCTAGCAAAGTGGCATTGTGTAGAGAAGCAGCATCTACACCAGTCCTTTGGTGACCTTATGTGCTGAACGAGCCCACAGCTGGCTGCTGAAGTAAATGGGATGCCAGCTGATGATGCACAGCACCGGCGCTGTGTGCTCGCAGTGCTGCACCTACTAATGAGGTAGGCTGCTGCGCTCTGCAGTAGCTGAAGTTTCTATGGAGCTTTTATCTTCAGCTTCAGTGAGTTACAATAATCCAGCCTGGTTGTGCAGAACGTGTTCATCACTACCGCTACATCCACGCCAAAGAAAAGGAAGCGTAGTTTCTTGAACAGCCAGAAGTAGAATAATTAATTTCTGACTATTTCTGGCTTCTTGGTATTGAAGTACCAGCTAGAGTAGAATGCTGCAGAGAACTCATAATGCTTTGAAAAAGGAAGGTCAAGTGCTTTCCCAGAGAAAAGGGGTCAATGCCTCTTCTACTTCCATCAAATCACTCCCACTAGACACACGGCTGTGCTGTGGCTCGGATACACCGTAAGCCAGTCACTCCTGCTGAGTAATTTAACAGTATATTGTGATCTACACGTCAAAACCAGCAGGAAGATCAAGTATGGATGTTAATATGATTTAAAAGGTACTTTGCAGTAGCAACAGCTAGAGACACAATTAGGTCTCTGTCTCTGCTAGTCAAGGAAATATAATGGAAGATTAGTATAAGTAATTACATTACACTGGTCAAAATAAAAGAGCTAAGCACTGCATTTTCTTTCGTGTCTGTACTCATTTGCCTGCTTGAAGTGGCAGTTCCTTAATGCCTTAGCGGTGATAATATACTGTGGAAGCTTTATTGCAGGTGTACCTCTACCATTCTATCCACTTCTTATGAAACAAAACTAAATAATGGCAGCACAAAATGGTACTTTGCAACATATGCTGGAATAAACACTTCCCTGACACACAACGGCCAAGCATTATGATGGAGATGTATGAGAGGATGGGCAATCTTCAGCACCCTGCTGCTAGCAAAGTACCACCTCGCAGTGACGTGCCAGCCTAAACTGTTCAATATAAACCATCCTGGCTGTGGGGAAAAAAATCCCATCCCAGAAAATTAATCCTTAAAGTGGTAACCCCCCCACATTTTTCCCATTTCCAGTGTTCCTCTGAAACAGCCTGCCTTGTTAGTGTGTACTAAAGCAAAGGGAGGTTTGGCATCAGCCAGAGGGAGCTGCTGGCTTTTCATCCCAACTGGAGGGGAGAGAGGGAAGGACTGGCTTTTCCCACTGACAGAATCTAGAATATGGGCTGCAGAGGGGCATATGCTCACAGTATTAACAACAAAACAGGATTGCCAGGATGTTTTCTGAGATAAGGCAGTGAAAAAGAGTTGTACACAAAGCAAGATAAACACCTGACCATCCACGGAGACCCCAAGACCTGCAGCACTTTCTGCAACAAATAATACCCTGTACTGCAACAACCTCGAGTCAGTGTATGTGACTGATGGGTACATGGTACTCATACAGCCAGACATGGTCAGAGCATGAGAACTTTTATCCTGAGCAATGGGCCAAAGGGTGCCTCTCTGCCTTTCTCATTCAGGCCTTTCTGGGATAAAATTGCCTCACAATGCAATTTTGCATTCAGAGAAAATACAGGACCTTTTGATTTTTCCCCCTCCTGTGGCCTCCTGCTTTCTCTTACCAGCCGTAATTGCACTGCTGGTCTGAAGCCACGAGCAGGCTGGCAGGGTAATGCCCAGCACAAGGTGGCTGGACAAAGGAGAGCCAATACAGCATCCATACCATTCCCACACCACTGAAGCAGCAACCGTGACTTGCAGCCATCTGCAGGCACAGCCATCAACACAGAAGTCCCTGAGGAGCAATTCACATTTTAGAGATCCCAGGCATGTCAGGAGAACACACCTTCTTCTACACCCCCTGGGGCTATAACACACAGTAGTGGGATGCAAACCTCATTCCTAAGAATATCCTTCTCCCCATTAAGGCTTATAAATGAGCTCAGCATAATCCAGTTCTACTGGTGATGGTCCACTGGGCATCACTTTTTTAAATGCTGCCAAAGATTAAGAGTTCCGGTTGCTTCCTCAGCCCACGAATTTCATGTAGTATCACCAAGCGGTACTCAGTAAATCTTCAGCTGCTGCTATAAAATGAAATAAAATGACCAAGAGGTACTATTTTTAACCACAAAACATCTTACTCATTATGCAAGATACGCTTCTGTCATTCTCTGAGGGAAAAATGCCTGATTACTTACATTATCTCTCACTGGAAATACAACAAATAAACCAAGAAAGGCTACTGAAGGATGAAAATAATGGCAACATGTGGTACAGGGGCTGACCCTAGGAGAGAGCGGTATTTATCCTGAAGATATGCAAATTGTAACAGGAGTTTTGGGAAAAGCGCTGCCAATTAAGGAAACTGTCTGTCTCACATCAAGGAAAACACATTTACCTAAACAATATTTGCTCAAGCTTAACCCATACTGTTCTGTTTATGTGTGCAGGGGTAGAGAACAGTGGCATACAAGATGGATGAAATCCTGACTACTCCCCCCCTAATACACCTTCTGCTGCTCTTTGGGACTATAGCTCAGTGTAATTCAGAAAGGTGGTTTTCTCAAAACTTCTGGTGGCTGTCCCTTATGCCTGAACATATGGTCAGTTTGACAAAATCTTTAGCAGCCTTATGGCTTAATACTTGCATACATATATATGCTGGTTTTACCTCAACAGGCAATGGTATAAACCCCTATCTTTTTTCCTTTCTGTTGATTCCCTCTCACTTGCACACATTTACACAAAGTAGTACATACTGAGAAAAAATAATATTAAGTAGTGACATTACATTTCTGCAAACACAATGGACAGCCATTTCTGAGGAAACCTGTATGTCCTCCTCCACACCAAACCTGTGAATGTCCAGAACAGCTTCTACTTACTAGTAATCTATAAAGCTGCACACGCATAGATATGCTGGATATGCTTGGTTATCTATCAGATATGCATAAAGGTAGTGGTGTGGCACACATTAGAATTCATTACTGCACTTTTTGCTGCTTTTTTTTTTCCCCCAGAGGTATATTCAGGCCAAATCAATGGCCTGCAGAAAGGGTAGATGATGCAGTGCACAGCTTGGAAATCCATTCATGAGGGAGGGTGACATGAAAGATATATTAGATAGTTGTACTTTCTGGAGCCACAGTTGTCATTTTTGTGGAGAGGCACCTGCTACTTGAAAAGTATTTACCAGATTTGACAAAATGGGGTGTAAGTGGATACGAAGCCTTAAAAATTTATACTTAAAATTGAAAGAGCAAATGTTTAAAGGGCACCACAGCCATTATTCCTACACAAGCAGTACAGCACTGGGAAGAACACTGATGCACTAAGATTAGTGTGAAAGGTTCCTAGCAATGACTACTTGCTAAATACAATGTAATTAGAGAACACTTCCCTATGAATTAAATGCAAATACTTGGATACGTGACTGAGCACATTACATTACATAGTATTAGCATATGAAGGACAATTTAAGCCCTGTTCTCAAGCATCTGAGTTTTTACCTAAAATGGCAGTCAGGCAGAATACAGTATTTCCACACTAGGGGCAGGAGGGGGACTGGAAAGCTTGGTGAGGCGTGAAAAATTGAATTTCAGCAAGGCAATGGAAAGGACATTGTTGGGCAATTACAGCGCTCCAGTGTTTGCCATCCGCAAAGGCTGCAGTCATCTGCAGCGACAGCGTGGTGCACGGCTCCCCAAGGCACGGCACTCCAGTTAAATCAATTTGTCAGGAGCAGGGCTGCTGCCTCCCTACTACAGAGGAGGCCCACCGGAGCGGGGGACAGCTGGGGCGCACAGCTGTCTCTCTGCAGCAGATCAATTAGAACATCAAAATTCATCTGCTAATTAGCAAGCATGTACAGAGGGGAAAGAAACCTCCCTTAAATGAATCATTTCCATGTATTAATGAATTCAGTGACATCCCACATTCAGAACCCAGCCCAACAAGAAGAGACGCAGCCACAAGAGGTACCGGCTAGCACGACAAGACAATTTCATTATTGCAAAAGGTGATCCTACTGCTGAGGTGAAAATAAAACCCCCTAAAACGAAAAAATTGCACTTCCAATATCAGTGAAAGAAGACCCACATCTAGTAGAGTTACTAATGTCTGATCACAGTGTAAATAGTGATCACTGTAAGGCTGCATTGAGAGCAAATATAAGCGAGACCAGGAAAAATACAAATCCCGGTCAGCCTGACATGCTGCTTGCTTTGGAACATGCTGAAAGTCCCTTGACTTCTGTGGTTGAGAACTGGGCCTCAGGTCAGCAGTTTTTATCCTTGTTTTTATTTATTTTTATATTCAACATTTGCGTTGTTATTAGAAGGACACTTACTGTTTATTCACATGTTGCAATGTTGCTGAGGGTGTTTTTACTAGAGAGCTTGGCCAAAGTCAGCTGCTGCTCCAATGCCATGTCAAGGCTTAGCAGAACAAGGTCACTAATTTTTTTTTTTTTCTGACAGTTTTAGCTTGTTTGGCAGAGACAAGAAAACACAAACCAACAGTAACATACTACACTCTTCATCAGAGCTCAGAGTGTAGCTGTTAATTCTTGCACACAGAGCTCCCAAACCCAGGAGAATCCAGGTACACTGACTGGCAATACACAGAAAATTAATTTCTTCAGTTGGAAAGAGCCCCACTAACCTCCTTTGTTACTTCCAGTGCCTTGCCCATAACAGCCTAATTGCAATGGACTTGAGCGGCTCTTCTTTGGACACAAAGCGCAAACCCTTTGTTCTTGGAAGTTTGTCTGAGAATGCCTATACAACGGGTATGCTGCTGGAAGTGCTCAAGGAAAAGAGAACAATGGTGTGGAGAGGACTAAGACAAAACGACCTCCCAGAAACAGTAGCAGAGTAAAGGAAAGTCTAAATCTGGCATCTGCAACGACCCTACTGCTCATCTAAGCAGCTGATTCACTAAACTCAGTACATTTTCTCAAGGAGTTATCTTTTTTAAGGCTCTGTTTTCCTACAACTGTATGTTGTACATGTAGGAACCCACAACTGTAGATTTGATTTTCAGGCCATTTGGCATCAGATAATCAATCAATAGCAAATCATTATTTTGAAATAGATTGCTGTAACCCAAAGCTCGATGCAGCCACAACACAGAATTCCTACTTGGAAACAATATTCTTTAACCTGACAAACAGGTGCTAAACTGCTTACCTTGTTCTCAGTCCTCTAGTTTCTCACCAAGATTTTTTCCCTTTTATTCTTTTAAGGACACTCATGAAAATGAAAACTGTGTTAGATGGCTGAAAACACAGAGCCACACAAGAATGTCAGTATGTGAAGAGCTGAACTCTCCAAGGGAAGGCTATGAAATGTTATTGCCAGCTCTGCTGCAGTAAGACAAACTGCCACAGAGAGCCACGTCCATTCTCATCTATTGAGGGAGGCCAGCTGAAAATAACTCACAGACGAAGTCAACCAAGATAGTACAGTGCCCCCACTTGCCTTGCAATAATGAAGAGCGTGTATGAAAAATGTTTAATAATACAAGGAAGCTTTATCACCACTCTCACTTCTTTTCAAATCCTGCACTGGACCTTCGTCTTGCACAATTTCCATTACACCCAATGATGCTTATGCATGAGCAGGAAGAGTGTGACCCACCAAGTATTACACCTTTAAGCTGCCATTTAGTATCAAATTTCTTTTTTAAGTGAGGATTGCTGAATACGTGAAGCACTGAGCTCTAATATATACTCCATTAAAAGCAGTCCAGAGAATGTGACATTCTTCTTATCATATTACCTCAGTTACTGGCAGAATAATATAATTATGATTCACATTGAAGTGGCCTACAGAATGGATTTAATCAAATTTTAACATAAAATATGGCCACTTAGAGCATATTCCATGCAGTAGCTTGTTCAGTCAAGATGCTGGGTAGGGAGGGGAAGTGCAGTTACCATTCCCAGTAACAGGACAACAATTGCTTTTAAGTCAAATATGGCATCAGGATGTTTAAGCACACATTAGAGGATGCATTGGTGTCACTGCTATTGTGCTGTACTCTGTATATAATTTGGCACGGATGACTGCTGTGTCACTCTCAGTCCCTTAAGCTTACAATACCTGAAAGAAATTGGTATCTGAGTGTGTCTAGCAAGGAATAAGTAATTCATTCACTGAGCTAAACTCTTATCCTTCCTATATTCATGCAGACCAAGTGGCTGGATTCTGCTCAGAAGGACATCCGTGCAAATTCAGAGTCTAGTCATCAAAAGCACACCAGTTCTGAATTGGTATCTCCTGATTTGGTTAGAACCAGATGACTCACAAGTTGAGTGTGTTCCATTGGTTAGATCTTGGGTAACTCCAAATGCAAGGAGATACTGCGATAAGTGTGCAAAATTCTCACCTCATGGACAGTTTTTCAGAGAATCCACTAGGGAACTACAGTTTCAAGTGTTCAGATATGAAACTAAATGCAGAAAAGACACAAAGGATACAAGAGAGGAGAGGTACTAGATACAAAAGGCATTTTGCATGACTTTAGGCTCATTATTGTGCACATCTTCTTCAGCATAGAAACTTGGATTTGCTGCTTTTCAGTTTTAAGGCTCTAACAAGGCACTCAGACTCTGGTAACAGAGGAGGAGCTGTGCCAAGCTAAAAATTCAGTGCCAGCTACCTTTTGGTTTACAGCATCTAAGGGTCTACCTGTGCACTTTACAACTATTCACATTTTATCCATTTGACTATGATATCCTAGCTGTTTATGAGTTTTTCTTCTTGAAGGTAGATTAAGCCCATGAATTCCCCGAATGTCATTTATGGCTTTTGTTGTTGTTTTATTTTGTTGGGAGTTTGGATTTTGGTTTTTTTTGTTTGTTTGTTTGTTGCTTTTTTAAAAAACCCTGGTCCATCTGCTAGTCTCCTAGGGCTCTCACCACAACCCTTACTGCCTCACAGCATCTGCTTCCTTTATCCTTTCCTTACAGTAGATCCAGTTGCACTTTTCCCTTTGCTTTCTTCTGTTAACTTCTTTTTGGTTCCTATCTGTTGTGTCTGATCATCTTTGTTTATTCATAGAACTAGCAAACAGTTTGGTTGAAAGACACGCTAAAGACCACGTGGTTTCAATCCCCCTTCCATGGGCAGAGACATCTTCCACTAGAACAGGTTTCTCAAAGCCCTATCCAGCTTGGGATAAGGTATCCACAACTTCTCTGGGTAACCTGTTCCAGTGCCTCACCACCCTCACTGTAAAGAATTTTTTCCTAATATTTAATCTAAACCTACCCTCCTTCAGCTTAAGGCCATTATCCCTTGTCTTATCACTACAGACCCTTGTGAGAAGTCCCTCTCCAGCTCACTTGTAGTCCCATTAGGTACTGGAAGGTCTAAGTCTCCCCAGAGCCTTCTCTTCCCCAGCCTTCTCCATCTTCTGATCTCAGCCAAAACAGAGCATCAACCCCTCCTCCCTGTCATTAGAAGTCTCAGTGATTTTCAGGTCATGAACCCTGATGTCTTTTTGCCTATTATCAATTTACCCTTGCATTCCTTTGCCCCCGTGCATGAGGTTGAAGATCATCCCTCTTTTCCACTTTTTTCACTCTGAACTCAGTTGGTCTTCTACCTCATTACAAAGTATGGGAACTGTCCAGATATCCCACTTACTTTCCACAAGCGTTTTTACAAATACTGTTTCAAACCATCCATTTCCATTTTTTGACCTCTTGCAGTCTGCCTTCTATTTCTTGAACAAATTCCTGTCTTCACTGAAGGCTTTACTGTCTTCCGTTGGTGAGGTTTTTTTGGTGCGGTCTTTTTGCGTGTTTTTACAGCTCTCTACTAGTACACTCAGAATTTCAAGAATTGTTATCTTCCTGTGGTTATGACAGACCCTTCTTCAGATCTTTCAAGTTTTACTCTCTACCCCTACCTAAGGAGTGAAAGAGGCAGGCAGGTGAACAGGAAGGGACAGATTCAGCCACATCTAGAGTACAGGACATAAAGTCCTGTATCCCATCTGGGGGAGGAAAACATGGAAGGGAAAAAACAGAAAGGCAAAGATAAGAAGGATATGGAAATAAAGAAAAGGACAAAGAATCTAAGAAATTCAAGCTCAATTAGAAGACAAGAATAAATGAATGAAAGAAAGTGTAAGCAGAAAAGCCTGAAACAGAAAAAGAAAAAAAATAGTGGGGGAAGTATTTGAAACTTAAAAGGATATTTAAAAAAAACCCCTAAAATTAGGTAGGTAAGCTCAGTTACAATTTTAGGAAAAGAAATACAAACCCCTCATACAATTAAATGTCAATGAAAATCACCTTGTCTTAGCAGGAGGTATACAAAATTCAAAATATTTCTGAAGTTTTTACTAATCTTTATTTTATTCTTGAAAACAGGGAAGGAATGGGTTTGGTTTGATCAGCTGTTTCAAGTCAATGGTGCAGCTCCACAACCATGGTAACAAAGAGCTGACTTCCTGCTGCCAGGATCTCATACGGGAGCTGCAAAGGCAGTGCAGCCCTGGAATCGTGATCAGCACCAAGAGAAGCGCCGTGGTTTTAGGGCTCTGTTATAGCACAGCTGCTTCATGTGTTTGTTACCATGCACACCAGTCATAGTAGGCTTTGGTTTAGGTTTAGGATTATTTTCCAAGGAATTTACACTCACAACAGCTTTTTAAATGTATCAGTATCTTACATTAAAAACAAATGTTTTCTCCTCAGAGCTAGACAAATAGCGAAGGAAAACCTGTTTTGTTTAAAAACATGTATCTTACCTCCCAACTGAAGATCTGTTTTTCCCAGGTTATTAAAAATAAACAAGAAATCCACTTTATTTTAACTGAAGAGTGGCTTCGAAGACCAACTGAAAAGTACTATACATAACTTCAAACAAAATATAGCCTACTGAACTGATTTCTACATAAATTCTATTTGATTAAAATTATGCTCAACTGTTAATATATAAACATACAATTTATAATGAAGACAGATTTTAGTATCTAAACATACTATTTATAATGAAGACAGATCATTATGTACTGTGATTGTTGTCAGAAATACTTCAACAAACAACAGAAGTATGTTATACAGAATTGAAATATTAGATAGATCATCTTCAAAGTTAATGTAGGATATCCCAATCTCAGGATCATTCTTTTCTCAGGTAGAATACTGAGTTTTTGTTTTGCTTCCTAATTTACATGTTTTAGAATAATCTACAATATAACTACGGTACTTCCATCAGTTCCAGAAATACGCCCTTTCTGTACTACCTTTTCATTTATCAAGGCCATGATGAATACAAAAATAAAAACTATCACAAATTATCACAATAAAGCCATTGAATATATCAGAAGTTGAGTAAAGAAAGATGCTGAAGTAATGTGTCTTGCCAAGTAGAATGATGGAAAAGCAGCACTGCGGGGGGCAACGCTATGCATGGAAGAGAAATAACTGGAAGGGTCTCTGTTTCACTGACTGCTTGGTGTATTTTCCTGCCCAGCTCTCTCTAGCAGGTTAATACTGGGCTGTCACAACCGTGATAGCCTTGATGATTGTATTGACAAGAAATCATGATCTACAGCAGATCCGCTTTTACAGAATGGCCGGATAAGCCCTTCCATTAACAATACTAATCAGATAAAGTATTCCTAATGGATGACCCTGCATCTGCTTAGAGTGAACTGCTCTGTTTAGTATGTATACGCTCTGTTTTTCATCCAAGATCAAGATGTTGCTGCTAAGAAT
Organism: Pachycephala philippinensis; assembly: GCA_013397055.1. Classification (NCBI taxonomy): domain Eukaryota; kingdom Metazoa; phylum Chordata; class Aves; order Passeriformes; genus Pachycephala; species Pachycephala philippinensis. Next base: position 380,846 of record VWZT01008693.1, on the reverse strand, counting down.
TTATACACTATGTTTGGAAAATTGTTTATAATTTATTCTCTACATCTGCTGCAACTTTGGAAAACAGAGAGCCAGTTCTTTGTTCCTGTCATTAGATCAGATTATTCTCTTGCATTGCTAAAGGTTTCCATGATCCAAAACAAACAAGGGACCAACATGTAAAGACTCGTGAGGGATTAATTTATATAGTCACTTTTTGCTCCTGGTGTAAAGGAGTTATATATTAAAATGTGTCCTGATAATCACATTTCTAGGTAAAACATATGAAACTGAAGGTGTAACAGCCATTTGACAGATAAGATGCATAAAATCATAGCGCCCTGAGCCCTAATCCCTTCATGTAGCTATAAAATATTTAAGGTACACACTGTTTACAGGCAGTTAATAGATAGCAGCGATAAATCCCCTTTCAGAAAAAAACTTGCTCTGTGAGATTTATAGAAATGAGAGAAATCTTAAGAGGTGCAACATCCACAAAATTTACTTGCCAAGAGATTCCCCATGCTCTTCTCCATGAAAAGAACAGCATCTGTGCCAAAGTGCGGATAAAAACGGTTTTCCTTCAGTCCTGTGACGGGTTTACCACCAGCTAAAGCTTTTACAGCAGTTGTCTTCAGTCAGTGAAAATCTCCCTACCGGCAGCATAGATAACAGAACTTGCTTGGCTTTTTTCTCTTGCAGTACATTGCAAAAAAAGAGCAAAAAATCACCAATTTGTACCAGCATTATTTTATGGCTATCTTGCAGAGTCAGTCCAAAATCTGTTACAGCCTGGACATCAACAAGAAACTGGAACTGAAGTCACTTACATTGTTTTGATCCATCCCACTTTAACATTTGTTTTATAGAAGTGTATCGTGGTCCCTGCAGACTGTGGCTGGCCTTAAATTTAAAGGAAAATTTAGGGCTCTTCCAATGTGGCTCAGAAAACAGATTTTTTGCTTCAAGATTGCCAGGTTTACAGTAAAGACACAGGGACATGTCTCTCTACAGGCTAACACAGAAATTAAAGCTGCAAACTGTTAAACGGATTTATTCCATTTCAATTTACTGGCTTGTCTCCTATCATTTCTTTATTTTTCCTCTAGATCAAACATCACTTGCTACTCTATTAGGTCGAACTAGTAAGATACTCTTAAAAAGCCAAGTTATAGAAAAGCCAGCAGAGTTCCTAAACCCCCCATGCCTAAGCAAAACCTCAGTTAAAAGCTTCTTCTCTTCAATGAGGATGTTGAATACTGAGTGACAGTTTCTTACCAGCAAGGGCTTTGGAAAGTCAAAAGCTTCCCCCCATCCATGGATCTCATTTTTTAGATGCAACTGTGGTGCGTAACATACTCATGAAAGAACATAAAGCATGCCCTAAACTTCCATTCCTTTGGTATTAAGAACTTGAGCTGCATGAACTGGGAAGCAAACGGGCTTTGAGAGTATCAGTGATTTTCAAACATGTTTTCCTTTGGCCCCCGCAAAGTTCTGGAACCTAAATGACTTATACCCAGCAGTACTAGCAATGCTGAACATTGCAAGGCTAACTCATAGTGTACATTTGTTGACTCACATATCATACAAAGAAGCTAAATGACATTTTCGTATCAGGTTACTAATCATCTCTCTATAAAAAAAGAAAAGACAATGCAACGTCATCCCTTTAAAGTGGCTTTTGCCAACCTGCAAATCTCAATTTTACTTTCAGTCAATGCAAACCTCAGGTTTTATTCAAGGGTTATCTCCCCCTCCCACCAAAGCAATGCTGTGCCAAAGCTTTTACAAGGATTATTTTATTTTTTTTTTAGGTGCAATAAGGTTTGGATGACCTTTCAGCTTTAATGCTTTGATCTAAATATTGTCATGGCCTATGTAATTTTGATGTGGTCTAGCGCCACACAGAAACAATGCCTGGGGTTATTTCTGTGTATCTTTTTGCCAAATTATGCAGCCTTCCACCTGTGGTTGGAAACAGGTGTCAGGTAACAGTAAGTGAACTCTCATATCTCTTCTCCATAATTAATCTATTTTTCTTAAAACTTCAACAGCTTTAAGCCTTACAGAATGCAGCTCTAGAGGACCATGCCAAAAACCACAATAAAACAGATCTTAATCCAGCACAGTTCATTTGGCTCCTTTAAGGACACAGACAGATCCATACAGTATAAATGTTTGCCCTTAACTTGCTCTGGTACTTTTCAGCCCCAATGCACAACAGGAGAGTGGATAACGCAAGAAAGAGGAGAGTTTTGGTAAAAGGAGTAATTGAGCTGTTAATTTCTACAGTTTTCAAGGTTTTAAGGATTTTTTCTCCCTAAAATATAAGTAACAAAGTAACAAACCTTCTACAAATAAGCCAGGCTTTTCCACCCTGCCTTTATGAAGAGCATCAAAAAGCACAGACTGTAAGAAAGCCAGAGGGCAGCTGCAGCTTGGTGTCAGCTCAGCAATTCTTGCCTGTGTTTCTGCCTGAGCACTGAGCCTGGGAGGAGCACATGGCAGAGGACCAAGCAGCCCCAGGAGGGTCACACTGGAGAGGACCAAGCAGTCCAGACTTTGGATGGGTAGAATCAGCTCCAACACACTGACTGCTGCAACCATGCTGTTCCATGAGTGCTCTTCAAAACTGAGGTCATACATACAGAAAACTATCTTCCACCTGTGTTTTGGAGGTCATATTGATGCTGTATATGCTTCTGTAGGGATAGGAAAGTACGCAGTTGAAGAAGTACCTCTCGTAACCTATAAGCATCTTTTGACCATTGCTTAAAGGCAGGTGCTTTCATTAAAGAGCTGAAAGCAGCATTTGTTTCAATAAATTCATGGGTGTAAGTTGTCAGGAATCCCTCTGACTATTCTTACCACTAATATGGCACCACAGTGTTACCTGGCTGCTGCTTCATCTTTAATAGGTCTGTGATTTAACTGTGAGAAATTCTCAGCCTCAGTCATTCTGCTCTCCTGGCATCATAAGCATGTACCCTGGAGTTCAACTACCCAGCTAAAATGCCGCTGTCACCCTATACATATAATGTAAGAAAAAGGTGTATTTTCACACAGGAACTCATCTATTCATTCCCTTTCAGGGCCTTTCCTTTACTTTGTTGCTCAGTTGTCCTTTTATTTTTATTATACTCACTTGCTGTGTTAGCAATTGCAAAATGATTTGAGGTTTAGTATGGTTTTTTCCCCCCTCCCAGAAAAAAAGACAGATTGCTGGTGGTAGTAGTGAAAGGATCTTTAGGAAAAGGTGAGAGTTCTGCTTTGAGGCTGGCAAGTTATTTAGATAACCTGGTGGCTTGAGGCAACATCACAAAATGGAATTATATGGTTTCAGTCAAACAAAAGGAGGAAGGTCACCAATATCACAGCAATGCTCCAGTAAAATGCAGTACAGTTAAACTCCATGAGCTGCAGCTTCCCTACCTGCATTGAGAGTGGTCTGCAACACATACAAGCCCCAATAACCTGAACTGAAAGAATGTTTTCCTGCTCAAGACTGCTGCCAAAGGCTATGATGAGACATGAGCATATTCCATGAAGATGACAATTACTTGAGATGACAGCTACTTTGAGGGAAACGAAGTCTGGGCTGATGTCCACTCCAGGCAATCCCAGTGATTTCAGTGCATAATTCAGGTAACAGCAACCTCCTACAGGTTCCCTGATGAAAAAAAAGGTGGCAGGGAATCCCAACCAAAAAACCCAACGCCACATCACTAAAAACACCTTGTTCTGTCAGAAAGAAGCCAAATTCCACCCTAAACACTTTTTAGGAGTAACCTCTTCCTATAAACCTTCAAGCAAAAATACCACATGTATACATAAAATAAAGGACTATGATATAAATATATATGAATGAGCTCTGACCTCCCTTCTGGCTTGTCCATATGACTAAAATAATGACATCTGCTTAAGGTCAGAGGTCTGGAATATTCGAATGCTGCTCCTGTAGCACATGCATTCCAAAGGCAGGATACACTGTCATGGATAATTATGACATCTAGTGTAGACACATCTGTTCCATCTGTAGTAGTCAATTTTTTTTTTTTTTTTTGAGCATAAATAGAAATAAACCTTGATCCCAGAACTATAAGACATCTTAGTTATAATGGGAGATCTCTTTGGCAAGACTGACCATTTAAAATTAAGTGGAAAACATGATTTTTTAAAACTAATCGAACATTTAATTTGCATTTAAATTTGCAGTACATTGGATAATTGTACAAGCAGTCTAGGAAAGCTCTGTGCTGATGTTTCAACATAGAAAGATCTCATTAGAGAAGGACTATAAGAAATGAAAGGCTATATTCTAGTTACAAATCACGTGATCCATTGGTAGGACGGGGGGTAGGAGGGAAAGACAGCAACATCACCATAGAGAAATGCTCTGCTAACTCAGTCTTGCTGGTTTTCTGAAAACAAGGAAATATATTTTCAGGTCAGTGATTTTCAACTGTTTTCAATTCACAGATCCCTAAATATTTTCCAGTGGAGATGTAGACCTTTGAATAGCAAAATTAAGCCCAAGGCAAAATGCTTGCTTTTCATCTTTACCTGCCATGGGTTTCTGAGATACGGTTCACAGACCATCGGCTGAAAAACATTTTTTAAAAGACATCTTTTTATCACAATTTAGCTGTTTTGCTTCGAATACTGTTATCACAGCCTTCCTCAAAAGGAAGGGTGAAGAAGAGATACCCTACTCATGTTCTGTAGACAAAGTTTCTTTGAACTGAAGTCACAGATGCTTACGTTTTCAGGTCTCTTTGCCATGGATGGGTTTAGGTACAAACTGCATTGCAAACCTCTGTTCTGTAGTTTATCAGCCTTCCATTACACAGGAAAGCACCCATGTCTATCTATCCCAGACTGACCTTCAGCATGTGAGATCTGCACCTGGTCTTGGTTCAGAGCCAGAATGTCTGGACTTAATTTACAGCACAAAGGGAAATGCCAATACTCAGTCTGGGGCCCAGGGAGGTACATACCCGCTACCCTGGAGAAGTCCCGTGTATCACCTCCATTTGCCCAAGAATGACCAGACGTGGAACCAACCTAGAGAACTATTTTTTATTTATTTTAGTTGCCTGCAGAATTCTTTCTTTCCCTCAGTTCCACTGGAGTCGGGGGAGGGTCTGCTGCTCTGACAGATGTATAGTCCTCTCCATATTTCCTCTGGGAGAATCTCATGCACCTATTTAGCAACAGATATGATTCACAAAAAGGGCCCCACCAGGATTATGTGGTCTATGAGAAGACTCTTCTACATGACAGAGATCCCCTCAGGCACAGACTTGGAAACAAAAGCATCTTTGTGCCCACTAAGCATTGAAGTTCCTGGAGCATTTAGTTCAATCCATGTTTTGTACACACTTTGGTTTTGAAGATATGTATCCCCACTACTCTTTATAGAGTGTTCTTGGTGGAGGCATTTAAAAGAAATAATCATTTGAACACGGTTGTTTCTCGCTATGTACTTTCTCTTTCCCAATCCCTTTCCAAACTCTGACTGAAGGTTTGAGCTTCAGCTCTAACTCTGGTGTTTGTCCTAGGCACATCGTGGCTTCTGGTGATACACTATACTACAGAGAGGAGAGGACAATACAGCCACCAGGCACTGGCAAAGGCCCAATCTAGATGATTATGCAGGCTCTTTACAATAACAGCAACCCCTTCGCTCAATATATTATACAGGACCTATAATTCAAAAAATCCTCAGAACAATTCTTATGCAGAGATAGTGCAATTTGATAGAAAACATGAAAAAACCTTCATAGGTTGATAGAATCACCAGAAAGAATTCTTATGTATTTATATGATGCAGGCAAGAATAATCTCATTTTTTTCCATGGTGGTTTTCATGTTAGCCATTCCCCCATCTACAGAGTGTTAACAGTCCTTTCCCTTGCTACCACACTGTGGAAATCCCTTTCTTGGCAAATATCATCATCAAGGGGACAATTTCCCAGAGAAATTTGGCTCACATTCAAGATTCTTTGGGAGGATCAAAAATGGATCAAAAACGGGGGGAGAGGAATTCATGAGCACATCAGCCAGAAAAGTTGTATGCATCTACTCTTGCACTTGATCAAGAAAAATAAAATTGTTTTCTTTTAGTGTCTGTCTGACTGACTAACATTGTGGCTGAGTCAACATCTCTCATTTGCAACTAGGAGCAACCACGCTTTCAGAGACATCCAGATCAAGTACATGAAATAACACCAGAAATCTTCACTGAGGAACAAAGATGCAGAACAGAGACTGGTACACGTTTTTTCCCCAACAAGTTATAACATCCTAGAAGATCTAATGTTCATATCTGTATTACTATAAACCTGCAAAGAACTCAAATAAAAACTTGACTCTAGGAATCAGTGGTCCAGAGAGGCTTCAAAGAATAATTGACTACTTCAGAAAAAATCCTTCTTATTTTTGGATGAAATAAAACGTACGATTTTCCTTTATGTGGCCATGAAAACTTATTGAGCATCTTTGTTACTTGACACAATGGCAAATGGGCTGCTCAGCTAGGGAAAATCAAAGTAATGTTAATAAAACTACTAAAAAAAAAAAAAGAGACATGTTGTTGAAACTTGCACTAAAATTATGAACCCTTGGTACATAATAATAAAGTCAACTTGAAATTGCGGCTTGCCTTTACAAAGAATACTGCCACACATAGAGTAAAATAACTCAGGTCACACCAGAAAGGGCCTCGTTACCATTGATAACTGCCTGGTCAGTGGGTACAGAGGAGAAATCCAGAGTTAACTCAAGTGCCTTTGCCCTTCCCAGCATTATGAACTAATAATACACTTTCCATTGGTCTTAAACTGTGACTGTTTCACAGCAATTTGCAACTTAACTCTCCTGAGTGGATCTCTTTTTTGATGTCAAAAGTGCACAAAATGATTGTTACTTTGATTTGAGTGTTACATTTTCTTTGGCAGAGATGGTAAAAAAGAGAAAAAAGTGGAGGGGAGTTAAAAGCGGGGGTGGGAGGGGAAAGAGAGCGCCCAGAAGGGATAGTAGAAAAGTTCCTGCATCTGTAAGCATTCCCTGTACCATTCCAATTTAAAAACAGACCTTCTGACAAGCACCGTGGTGGTCATGTTCATTGTAAGCCAAAGGACGACGCAATTAAGGTGCAAGGATTACCCAGGAACAAAAAGCAGTCAGGAGACAGTAAGCCCACAGTAGTGCTGTGGTATCAACTTCTAATGCCCTAACTCTTCAGAAAATCATCCTTTTCCAGCTCTGATTCTCTGTCAAAATGGATTAATGCACCATCAGTGGGTCCCAGCTGCCTTACTCACAGCCCAATGCCAGCAATATTTAGGGACTTCACGTCCCAACTGCAGCTGGGTCCCAGCTCAGCCTGGGATGCATCCCTCAGCCCGGGAATGAAGGAGGCACGGCCTCAGCTGAGGGAACAGGAAGAAGAATGTTAGACACAATGGTCACTTCATGTCCCATGCCATCTCTGGACCGTCTAATGGGTACAGACTTCCCCTTGCCCCAAGGAAACTCTGGGACTAGGAGCCCTTTTTCTTGTTTAACCTTGCAAGGGTAGCCCAGTACAATGCAAGTGAATTTAGTACAAATTACGGCTCAGACCTCAAAAATCTGGTGTGTTTGCAAAGTAATCCCCCCAAAAAAACCAACTGCTGACTCAGGAGCAGATGTAGTTGCATTTCCAGCGCCTGTGAGGTGAAGCTGTGGAACAGCCACTTCTGCTCATCCCAGAAGGTACAGACACAAGACGACAACCAGTCCATACAGCACAACTGCCTGCACGCAGCAGAGAATTCAACCTAGGCGGCTTTGTTAAAAAAAAAAAAAAAGATAAAAATGAAAAAACCCAACCCAAAATGCAAAAAACCCAAAACCCAACCAAACCACCCACAAAACAAAAGGCCCGAAATACACCCCTATTCTCCCTCTCTGACAATTCAGCCACAAGCAGCACGGTCACACGCTCCCTGCCCATGCCTTGCCTACCAACAATGCCGTAAGAGCCTATAAATACCATGGGGACACACAGTCGTGGTGCGGAGCCCACTCACAGCTTCTGCTCCCTGGCCTGATCTCCAGATGCCGGACAGATCTGCAGGGCTGGAAGGGCACTCCCAGGCTCCTGCAGCCGACTGCAGTAACGTGGCAGCATCATTTGTTTAGGAAACCAAACAATACAGAGGGCTTCAGCTGCACAAGTAGAAACCAAATGGCTTCTTTTGATCTGGAGAACCTGTTATCCCTACGTGTCTGTCTTTCACCACACATTTTTCTTTTGCTATTTACGTACTACAGCAGAAACTTTCTGGGCAGGCTGCAGATCTGAAACGACGCCAAGTAAAATAATTAAATAAATAATTAGCCCCTTCAACATCCCAAACTCAGGCACTCATGGAACACACTCATCCTCCAGAATGCCCCTCACCACTCTTCTGTTAACAGTAATGTCACAGGCATACCAGAGACCTGCTCTACAGATTGGGGAGGCAAACCAGGAATAACGGTCCTGAATCCCTCTGCTCCCAGCACAGTCTGGCAAGACAAAATCCCCATCTAATAGCCCAAGACAGACTTCAGGAAGGAGCCAGTCTGTTACCAGGCAGATGGTAATCAAAGCCATGTCTCTGCAGATTTAGTGGCAATAAGGTATGAGATAAGACTCCAGCTCCAGGGTTTGAAAACTTCCTCCAAATGGCTTAAATTTTCTCCCTAAATCCTGTTACTTTCTAATTCCAGTTCAATTTTTGCAGCATGTCCCCTTTCCTTGGGCTTCCTTTGGACTGCATTTAAACTTTTCAGGACTAACACTGCTCTCCCAGATCTCAGTGACTGCTAACTTCAAAAGGGAACACACTGGATTCATTAGACTGCTTAATGACATTCATTCTGGCACTAATCTTAAAGCACTTAATGCATTAAAAACTTTTTTATTACTATTTTAAATAACCAGTATAACCTAGCAGTCAAAATGGATTTGCCAACAACTGGTAAGAACCTCCACCACAGGAGGAAGCAGGCACATTTTAAAGACAGCCTGCCTTACTCAACTTTCACCTGAATTAGGACAAGAGTCATCCCTGCAGCAAGATATTTCGTAAAATATTACAGCAACACTTAGGTTTTTTTCCAGCTGAAGATGATGAAACAGATTAATCTCTCACAGACTAGTATGGAAGCAAGTAAGAAATGAGGCCGCTTATGACAATGAGAAATTTGGATGGGAAGAATAAGAAACCACCAGCAGCACATAATCTTTGAGGTGTTTATTACACCTGAATGGGTAGATGAATTTGATAATCAAGCAACAAACTGATTTCTTACTAGTTCTGAAATTCTAGGATTCACTCAGGCAAGTATACAAGATGCCAGTAGTGTGAGCTTTTCCACAGATAGGCAACTCTGGAAGGAAGTAAAAGTTTCTAAATGTTACTCAAGGGAGGAGGAGCAGCAGCAATAGAGAAAGAATTAGACAAGTAGGATAAATTTAGCAGAAAAAGACTACTGACTTGGAAAATGCACATTACAAGTAAATTATGGCAAGCTAAAGATTTTTTAATAATAAAAGTTTCTACAGATGTCATTAACAGAACTACATGATACTTCTATGTAATTTGATTTATGAATGTAATTCATTGTTGGGTCATAGAAACGGAAAAAATTTTGAATTCAAAATAAATTTAGACAGTTCAGAGGTTTGATGTACTGGGGGGATGAGTGTGGAGTGAAGAGCAAAACCAACCAAGCTTCTAAAAATTTAGATGCCTCCTAAGCACAGAAACTGAAGTTGGTTTTGTGAGAGTCCTGCCAGCAGCTGGTCTTACGTGCAGTTAATTTCTTTCTATTTTAGAACTATTACTACTTTGTTGCTCTCTTGAGTTATTATTCTTGAAATAAAAAATGACAAATACACATGAAAATTAACCTAAACCCAAACACATTTCCAGAAAAGATGAACGATTTATTAATTTTTTTTAAGTCCACAAGCATTAAATTCATCTACTTTGGGGGAAATATTTTCCACCTTCCCATTCGATTTGTCTTTGCCTACAAGAGAATAGTAATCCACAAACATTTGAAATGTGCTGATGCAGAAAACAAGGCAATATTTACCCATAATAAGTAAAGGTATTCTTGCTTTAGGCTGGAATATAAGCAGTACCGAATGTTGTCTAGGAGCATCGAGTGTGATGCCATCTGAAAATAGGCTCAATATTTGATTGGAGATCGAAGATTATTTTGCAAGTTTGATCTGTTTGCGGGAGAACCAACTGCTGGTCTTTGATGTGCACGTATCTCATATAAATCCAAGGAGGTAATAATTCCAGAGTACAAAGCCATGATGTGACCACAAATGGAATATCGCATGCAGCTCTTATCTGCACGTATTGCAAAAAAAGATATAAAATAACTAGGCATATACAAAGAAGGCTAACTTAAATGATACAGAATTGGAGGATAAGACACCGAATATGAAGACAGACTAAGGAAGCTAAAGTTATATAATCCAGAAAAGAGGATTGAGCAGAATATGATCATAGTCTATAAATAACTTACAGGTAACAATATAGATGAAAGAAGAGAATTATCGAGAGTCCTCCTAGAGGGTAAGACGAGAAGCAACTTTCTTGAGCTAAAGAAGGAAAAACTGAACAGAAGAATGTAGGCCAGACATTTGCAAAACTTAATACCCCACAGCAGCATGCATGGGACTGCATTTTAATCAAGGTGGAGTCACTTCGTATGTGTGGCAGTTCCATGTAAAATAGGCAAGCCTCGTGCCTCACAGGACATAACCCAATCCTGTGGTCATCTGCCAAATGGACTGGGGTTTGTTTTGGTGTCCAGGTGCCCAACAGCAGAGATGAATTCAAAGGAGACATTAAAGTTGAATATAAACTTAGAACACAGGCTGTCCAAAAGAAGTATTTTTATTTCCCCCTCCAACTTGCGGGAGACAGCTTGTTAAAACTACCCACAGACAGGAAAAAATGGCATTGAAATAGCAAATGATCCATCAAAACACTTAAAGATGGACATACATTGGGTGCCCAGGATGTGCCTCAAACAGCAAGAGAAGACTTGCTTCCAATTAATCCAACTTGCCAATTTGCAAATAACATCACTGTAAGACATACCTTCTCATATAAATTGGAATGAGTAAGCAGAGATTTAACTCAAAAACTGAAAAAAAGTGGACACGTGCACACCAAAAAACAGCTTCTCCCGCAAAGAGATCAAACTTGCAAAATAATCTTCGATCTCCGATGTGACTTTTCTAATGCATTCAACAGAGCAGCAGAGATCTACAAAAAGACAAGAAGTTGGCCTTATAATTAATATGAGATCCAGAAGGCTGCTCTGAATGGGGGAGGGGGGAAGTCTGCCTAGAATATGATCTTTTGGTTATTTCACTGCTGAATGTTCCAAGTGGTTGAAATGAAAATACACAAGTTTTGGGAAGTTTATTCCTACTGAAGCGAAGCGGTGGTGGACGCAGTAGTGTTCCTGTACTAACCACCGACCTTTCCTATGTCAATAAAAATATACCAAGGTAAGCTTTTTCTATCCACACATGTTGCAAAGACTTCAGCACTCCATTTCCAATCTCATGGATGTACCACATGCACTTTCCACTGGTCCCATCACTGAGACAACAGATCTTTGCAAACCGGATCCTTTCTCCTTTTACCCCAACAGAAGGAGCCATCCAGGTTTAAAACTCAGAAGATCTTCTGAAGAGGGGAGTGAAAGTTAGGAGAAATGGATGGAGAAAGAAGACAGAGCCTGTGAAAACACAATTTCCATGGACAATAGAAACACAGAATCATTAAGGCTGGAAAAGATCCTTAAGATCATTGAGTCCAACCATTAACCCAAGCTTGCCAAGTCCACCACTAGACCACGTCCCACAGTGCCACATCTACACGTCTTTTAAATACCTCCAAGGGTGGTGACTCAACCACTTCCCTGGGTAGCATGTTCTAGTGGCAGATAATCCTTTTGGTGAATTATTTTTTCCTAATATCCAATCTAAACCTCGCCTGGCACAACTGAAGCTGATTCCTCTTGTCCTATCACTTGTTACTTGGAGAACAAGTACTGTTCTGATCCAGATAGAAGCTGGAGTAGTATCGCACATCACTTTCACAATGAGATGCCATTTTGCAGCCGAAGTAAACAGAAGTGTCCGGGAACATCGTTGTGTCATCACAAAAACTGGATGTAGGAGGACAGAGGATCCCAGAAATCCTCAGGGATTAGACAGCAACCTGTTCTCATCCTACTGCTCCAACAGATTAACCGAGGAGAAATTCTGTCCAAAGTTTTGTGGACATCTCGTCCTCAACATCTTTCTTGGATGTTACAACTGGGCAAGGCTACCTACAGCTGGGACTTGGTATCACATTTGGTCTTCTGTACACATGTTAAAATTCAGGACAACCTTCACAGTCTGTCCCAAAGAATTAAGGCAGCAAATGAATGGAATACATTGAAATAGCTGTTTCAATTTGCAAAAAATAACCAGGTAAACCGTATTAAAATAGAACCACAGTTACAAATACAAGATCATTGCTGGCTATGAATACAGATCAATGACACTTCAGATTGACAGTAAATGGAAGATATTTATGTCTCAGAATCTCCTCTAATACCATTTTTGTCACAAAGTCACTATGCATATATACAAACCGTAGACAGGTATGTAAATCAGGTGCTCAGTGCTTGCACAAAACTACTGAATTTGACCAAGTATTAACTGAACAACAATGTAAGGTTAAAATTAATATAGATAATGTTCATACCTTGTTGATTACACATCATAAATTTAAAAAGATATTTATTTGAATAAATACATTTCTGTGAGTCCTTCTTTTGTATGAGAAGTGTGAAGACACTGTTACAGGCAGCAGCTATTCAGAGATGCAGACATGAAAGCTTGCCTCAAACCTGAGCTATAACCTCATTTTTGTTTATTACTATAGCCTATCCATTTGACATCTACCCTAATAAATGCTCTTAATGAAAAGCATTCAAGTACACACACCCTGTTCTTTGGCTTTCCCCAGAGTGCTGAGGCTCATTAGACAGATTATCAGTTTTCTGCAAGAGACGTCTGCACAGTTTTCAAATTTTGACTAATAATCTCTTGAAATAAGGTTTGCAGCGGAAGACATGCTGAGCCAAACTCATCACCAGACTGGATCTGTGCTGATGTGATTTTTCAGGAAGACTTTGCCCTTAGCTTTAGACATATTTGCAGGGCCAAAGTGGTTTTATTCTGTGGCTATTCCCACCCCCCAAAAAACTGCTATTACTATTAAGGAAATAAAATTCCCAATCCAAAACAACTTTACCTGACACATTTCTGTGATTATTGCAAGCAACAAAGTTTCTCAAACGTCTTTCACAAAGCAGTGGTAGAAGTGCAAAATTAGTTTCCTTTTAAACTAGGACAAACATATGCACAAATTTTGCCTGATTTGCCCACATTCTAGAAACAAAAGCATGCAAGAAATTTAATGTAGTATAAACCTGAGAAAATTGTAGTTAAACATTCTAGTTAATTTTTTCAATTGAGTAAGAATTAATATCTTTGCAATCAACACAACCAAGAAAGGATTGTGCAAAAATCCCATGAACTTCTCATAGGATAATCCCCCCACGTAATAAAACACATATATCTGAAAAATGTGAATTGCATTAGCAGCATAGGAACTAGAATTTAAACTGATTTTAGGTGTATCTGCAATCTTTTAAGCTTGTCCTGTATATTTTAAATACATTATTCAGAAATACAATTATTTTCCTGGCAGCTCAGTCATATTCTCATTGAGAGAATCGCATTTTCCTGTATTTTTTAAGTATGATCTCAGAGGCATACAGAGCTAAAATGAAAGTGACATGTTATTAGTAGCCATAGGCAACCCTAGTTCTGGCTACTTACATTTTTATTTATCCCCCAATATATACATGATCTGTTGCTTTTAACTTTATTGACTAGTAATAATAATATTCACTGGAGACTGGGTCATTCCTGTCTAGGCATGGAAAATCAGAAAGGTCACAAGGTAAAAGGAAACTCCATTTCCACGGGAACTTTAATGGATTTCTCCTAGGGGAATTCAGGTTGCTTTAGAAAGGTTTAGACATATATTGGTGGGCCCTTTACACCTAAGCCAAGTAAAAGCCAATCCATCTGTGCAGAATAATCTGTGTTTAATAAAACCACAATAAAATAGATTCCTGTACACTTTTTTTGGTAAAGTCTGTCTTGCATTTTATTGCCAGCACCCCAGTAACTCCACACACCCACTCAAAGCGTGCTCGGGGTTGTTTCTTAACCAGTGGTACAACAGGCAAGGAAAGGTCACGGTGCTGGGAGATTTCTTTTCAGACAATGAACAGGATTGGAAGTGAATAGGTCCTGGTTAGCAGATCACCCTAAAAGGAAACCCAGGAATGACACGGCAAAGCCCAAAGTCCAAATTGTGTGTCAGCAATCTCCTACCAGCAAATCTGGGGTCAAGAAGTAACAACCAACAAACCTGGATATATACATTTATATATATTTATGTAATCCACCACAAGTGGTGTTCATACAATTTCCCAGTCAAAACCCAAAGCAAACAAAGAGAACCCAAATCCAAAAGCTTAAGGCTACCTTTGCCAGAAAAACTCTAGTAACAGAAAATATGGAAAGATCAAGGCAGGTCACTTAAATGGCCATACTTCTGCCTTTCATCACTTTTTCATTGAAACTAAAAACCAGGAAGGCTGGAGGGACTTTGCTGAGAAATCAGAAAGTGTCATCCAAGCACATTACATTACTATCACACAACTGCAAGAAGATTGTTTCACCCACTGGCTAGGAAGTACCACTGAGGAGTATCACTCATCAGCTGGAACTCAGCAACTGGCCATGGATGTGATCCTACTCTGCAGCAATATGGAACAAAACAGGTGAGCTACCCTTACACTCAATCATGACAGTGCTAACAGCTGCAGAAGGAAGCAATTTGCATTTCTAGTGTTTAAGCTAATGCATTCTCCTCCACGGCCAAGAACAGGAATTACCGTGTCACAGCTCAAGATCAGTGCCTTCTAAAAGCATGCTTTTCAAGACATGGGGGAATTACTCAGAAACACTAATTAGCTACCAATAAGAGGTTGAATACCATGATGTCACATATTAAGTTATAACAGGATATGCCAACAGATTAATTGGTACTGAAGCTCCTATACTGGCAATTAAGGTTCCAGTAAGCAAAAAGGAGGCCAACAGCAACACTGGTTGGGAAGTATGGGAAAGTCACACCCAGCACGTGATGGTCACCTCCAAGTGCAGCCATATTTCAGTCAGGATTGGGGGCTGCCTGGGGATCTGCTCCAGTTAGCTGACAGAAAAATAACAGCTTCAGGAGGCTCCACCATCATGGCCCATGCTGGAGTCTTTTGTCAGAAATGTATTATTCCTACACAAACAAGAGAAGCTTCCAAAATTTAAGCAGCATTTTAAAACACAGGGTCACATTCTGAGAATCTTATTTATCTGACATTAGAAGCACTGAAGGGACATTGCACTTTGTTACAAGCCAGTTTTAATAACTCTTACAATTTTTATTCAGCTTCCTCTACCCCACCCCAGTCCACAGTAAGCACCGTGGGATGCTCACAGTAAATTAACAGCGACAGTCTCTTCATTACCTGCCAGGCATCTGTACTTGTGCACTGTGAATGCTGATGGGGGAAGGAGGAAGGGGGTAACAAAGTGCATCTCTCTCTCAGTGACTGCACAGAGCCCTTGTTCTTCACGGAGAAATCTAACAGTGTAACTTTTGATGTTGCCTACTACTCAGGCAAAATCCACCGACCTAAACTCCTCTGAATTAAAAGGACTTGGAACTCCAAATCTGATTCTCATCACTATAAACCTGTCTAGCGGAACAAAGGTAGAACTCTCATGTCTTCCTATCTGCAGGGGCAAAACATTTTTTTTAAATTTACTCTCACAGGTACAGCATACACTTATAAAGAAAGAAAAGAGTCTTTTTAATCACTTTGATCATATGTAAGGAAACCTCCACCAGATCCATGCAGATCAGGGACTTTCAGTATTTAATCCAGTACTATATAGTAATTATTGAGCCTATACAGTAATTATTGAGTGGATTTACAGCATTTACAAAGGTTGCATTAGCCACCAATGCTTCAGTCTTTTCATTTAAAATCTCTGCTGTTATTCTATAGAATGTTTAGTGTTACAACACCACCAGCAATTTTCTGTTTGCTCTTCTGGGTAGATGCTGGCATATAGCCAGAACCATGCTAACGAGATCCTCAAGGTATGCACACAGTTTTGTTAACGGAGTGAAATCACAGAAAAGTCATTTTATGGTCTTCAAGTCTCAGATTCTGTCTTTCTAGTCTTTTAGGCTCAAATGCTGAATAGGTGCTTTAGTGCCCACTGACAAGAAAATACATGCCAACAAGGGTAAAGGTAACAGACCATCATAAATACAGGACTAGATGGTGTGGACATTGCACCACACACTTCATTACCATGTAGATACATCCAAAAGTATTCTTTTTCTTGGGAGATGTACCCCTCTTCACTTTTCTGCAGCGTGCTCTGCATCTGGGATGGTATTATGCTTCCCTTGTTGCCACTGAGACAACAAGTCTGTTCAGATTTCATTTCATAAAATCGTAAGATCAGCAATAATATCTGCATCTGCCTACCAACAAACATGTACCTATTTGTATATAAAAGATGACAGGAGTCTTTTCGTAGACCTCCACACTCTCTGTGTGCAGCTGCCCAGACTCCTGCTGCTGTGCCTGGGACTGCTATTCTGACACAGCCACCCCCATTTTCTAAAACTTGGCTGAACACTCATAAAGCCCTGCTGTAAGCATCACAGTCAAGTCCTTTTGTTGGTTTGTTTTTTTTTATTTTTAATGAAATCAAATTCTTTCCTATTACAGACATGTGCCTAAACTATTCTGTAAGTAAATGTTTTTCAGTAATGTACTGTGAATCTAACAGAAATAAAACAGTACAGGACAAAGCAGAAAAGTACAGTGTTTTCCTAAGCATTTTCACTGTTTTTTTTTTTTTATTATTTTTAATTATTATTTGAAAATATTTATCTTAAAATGTTTGTAAGGTCGAAAAGAAACACAAAAAATCACACATTCAAGTTTTTCTCTGGACCATTTTGTGAAAGTTTTCATGTGTCACTGCAATAAATCCTACTAAGAAATATTGCAGCATCCTCCTCACAGAATTGTATCAAGCTATAGGCTGAGCAACTAGATTATGCCAAGAACAACAGGTACTTGGACTCTTTTGATTCATTTTGTAAACCTGCTGCTGATTTTTTCCATACTGTTAGTCAGATCTTGCCACCAATGCCCACATCTCCCATAGGAGGAAAGTCTGCTGAGGTCACTGGCCGAGTCTTGACAGTGTTAATCACTGCTCAACGACTCCCAGCGGCGTTGAGACACCACGGTCAGGCACAGACCTCCGAGGAGGTGCATGGAAGGAAGAAACTTCATCCGACTCTAAATGACCATTACAGCTTTGGGGAAAACAAGGTCTGATCCAAGTGGGAGGCAGAATTAGAGAACCAGAATTAAAAAACCCAAGAAACTAACTCTCTTGGGAGAAGAGATCAAGTCATGTTGGTCTGCAAATTTTTTTTTGGATGTATAGATAATAGCCCTTTATATTTTAAAAAACAATGACTTTCTATACTAATTGTTTTTTCTGTCTCTGTGCTGAAGGCTTTCAAGGCTCAGAAAGCAAGTCAAGATGCTGAACAGCATGTGTGTACACAAGATGACAGCCTCTGGCAGGGGACACAAAGGCTTCAGAGTACGGGTGAGCACAGCGAAGGGCCACCCGTGTGCGTAGGGGATGATGGCTGTCTGCTAGAAATCTGGCAGAGTGCTCAAACAGGAGTTTGTGAGCCCGAACTTGATTTCTGTGCCTGACTGATGAATATTAACATACAGTTTCTCTTGCTGAATATCTCCGTGGCTCTATGACCACTTTATAGATGCTCGCACGTATTATCATCTCCCTCTTCCCTCTCCCAAGCTGACAGGCACTACACTCATAGGGGTAAAAACACATACACCCTTTAGACTAGGTAGATGTCTGTTACAAAGACTTCCTGCTTGATTTTAATCCAAAAGAGCTGGCATTGAGCTGCTGTTTTTTAATTAAAACCTCCTTTGCTCAGTTGTTTTTTGTCTTGTGGAGCATCTATCAATCAGGAGGAGTCACTGTAGGATGCATTCAGTGGCAGCAGGCTATTTCATCCCTTCCCCCAAGCCCAGACACTGACTTTTTCCTTCTTCCTCCCCTCCCCAACTTCATTAACTAAATGCACTGAATAAACCTTAACATCCCAGCTAAATCCTATTGGCCCTGGATTTGCTGCTTAATGCTAAAACCCAAGCGACCCATTTTTCTCCTGTTGATACTTCTATTGCTGATGGCAGCCAGCAGAGAAAAATACCCAACTTTAAACTGTTCTAATATAAGGAACAAAACCTGGAGCATTCATCACTCACTCTTTCTGCTGCTGCTCACAAACTTTACGTAAGCTTTACATGACGTGTCAAAGCGTCCCTTGCTTTTGTGCTTCATAGACAGCACAGTGAGCCTGTTGCTTAGCAAATGATTACAACAGAGTGCATCTGTTATTAAAAGTGTACCTAGGTCTCTTTCAAAGGAAAATGATCTGGCAAAGTCTATGAACATTAATTTCTGTGCATTCTACAATCCCCAACCATGATGTTGTTATAAACATCAGAAGATGGAGATCCCACTGACTGAAAATCTTGGGGAGAGAATAACAATGAGAGTAAACAGCTTCAGTGCTACAGAATAATTTTGGTTGCTATCCTCAAGTTTTGCTTTGAACTCTTAAGTTTGTCTTCCCAATTTCACATATGCCACAGAAAAGGCTAAAGATTATTCACTGTGCCCCTGCCTCCTGGCTGTCTGCCCTCACGCTGCACCCCAGTTATAATTGCTGCACATCACCTCCCCTCATCTCAGCTGCCCAATGCTTCCGCCTTGGTCTGTGATGACAAACAGGAGCCATCTGGGAAGATGGTTCTTCCCAGCTCCTGACTCACCCTTCCCAAAGCACCCAAACTAGGTCATCCATCCAGCTGCACAGCTTCCCTGTGGTAGCATTAAGACCTTTGGCTCCTGGTGTCACCCGCCTGCCTTTACTGCTTGCTCCACCAGACCTCTGCTCTCTCTTCCACCTTAAAAACATTACACCATGACCACCACGTGCTTTGCCACAACATCTGACACTCCAAAACCCTTCCCTCTCACGAATACCTCTTTTCCAGTTCTGCCACACACACACCTGTGGCTGCAGTCACGTCCCCCACTAGCTTTGCAAGCTGTTCCACAACTTTCTGTCATAGTGATACACCCTTGCCCTGCTGCAGGGTCCCTCTGTAGTTGTACCTGTCCAGCGTGCTTGGACCCAGGTTCCCAGCCCTCCCAAGCAGAAGAGGCACCTCACCCTCTGCTCCCCCCTGTCCTGTCCTTCTCCCCGAGCACCATGAGGGATGTGAACCCCTGTCATTTCACCAGGACAGCCTCTTGCCCTGCGATGGATCCGTGGAAAGCGGCTTCACACGCAGAAAACTGAGCGCTTTCCCTCACGGCTTGCAAAAGTCGCTCACTGCATTTTCAGTAATCTGTCAGAGTGGCTATTCCCGCTTGCTCCTGGGTATCCAACCAACACAGCAGTCTTCGGATTTGACTTATATTTTTAATACCACATTTCACTTCACTTTATTATCAGACCTCAGTGCCCTACAATATCGAGGCTGGCTTCTGAGAAGGGCTGCATCCTGAAATGCCTACCCCACGGACACCCAGTCCTTTGCCCAGCAAATTCCCTCAACATTCAGAGGCTGCAAAGGCTGAAAAGGAACAAGGAGCCTGGGCATCTGGTGGAAATGCAGCTATCCTGAATAAAAATTTTATTTGTAAAGAACCTAAAAGCAAATGCAATCTAGCACTGAAGATATGCGGCACAGGTTATGATTATTAGTACGCTGTCTGGTACAAGACGGCTTTCAAATAAAAACACTTTCTTATTGACTGTGCGCTTGCGTTAACGTATTTCTTACCAATACCACTAATGGAGCGTTCATCACATTTCTTGCTCCTCTGAAGTAACAAGAGAAATAGATTGAGCCGTGTGAGAATAAAATTAATATATCCATGGCGCTCCACGTTATCATACTGCACACACTCAACAAATGTGTTTAAATAGGGTCCTTGAAGGAAGTAATGGCAACTGATTTCAATATTACAGAAATATTCAAACCAGCATAAATTGGAAGGCAGGAAAGATAAGGAACATAACGAGTAAAACAAACGCTTATATTCTTGAGGACTTGTTTTTGCAGCAAGGACACAGATGAGAGAAGGGAGGCAAGGTCTTCTGTAAAAAAACAGCTACTCCAGACTAAAGAAAGTAAAATATTTTTGTTCGCCTGATTATAGATAAGGACAGTATGGAGCAACATCCACATGAACCATCAAGGTTTTTCCTTGCCTTGAATACAGTGAGTAGCGTACTAGATAGAGGACGTATTTCTTAAGAGGTTTATGAGGAAGCAAACCTCAGCTTTTCTGTTTATTTTTATAAACTCTGGACGGATTTCAGCATGGCCAATTCCTGGACTCTGCTTTGAACCATTCTCAGTGAAGTTCACAAACTTTGCACCAGGAATCTTTTTAGGGATAAGCAATGGCCAAATGGATTACCAGCTGTTCAACTCTGGTTTTCACTATTGTTCTACTTCTAGAACCATAAACAAATAAAACAAACAAGACCTGCAGCTAGACTGGATGGTACACACACACTTCTAACAGATACTCACTTATTTATTTTTAACATTTGAAGATAGACATGCAAAGGAATTGCCACTTATGACTGCATTTTGCTACCTATAATTTACGCCTGAGCTCTTAAAATATGTTTAGGTAATACGCATTAACTGAGTGTTTATTTTTCCAGTAGCACTAGGAAGATTATCAGAAACACAAATACAAGCTGTACAGTAAGCATAACCATATCCACTAACAGGACATTTTAACAGATGCATAAAGCACATTAAAACATAGTTTTAGGCGCACAGGAACAACATTTCTTTCATCTTTAAAAATAATAATATTAATAACCATAGTAATGAGGTATGAAGTCCAAACTGACTCGTCTATTATTACTGTTAACTTAAAATTACCACATATTTTCTAACTTTCCTTTAGGAAAACACACACTTCGAAGTTCACTTCTCCCCCACCGCACAATTCGCAGAGCGACGACCCGGTTGTTTACTCAGGCTGTTTACACAGCAACTTACAAACAACAGCAAGAAAAGCCTCCAGGCTTTTCGTTAACACTTAAACGAAAGGTGATAACTTCCAATGCCAATACAAATTCTAAAATATGGCACAATATTCCAGGTTGGTTGCTTTAGACAGTGATGCTGGTTTACAGCACGTCAGAAACTTATTAGCCTCTGCCTTGCTAATCCCTCCGCAGCCCCTGCGGTCTTCCTCGGCCTCTCTCCGCTTCACGTTAAACTTGCAGGAAACCATTAACGGGGGCACACGGACACACACCGAGCAGGCTCCGGGTAATATTATCGCCTTCCAGCGCCGGAGCCCCGGTTCAGGCGGGGTTACTCACCCGAGGGAAGCCCACACTTCCCGACTGACAGTCCCTGACGGATCTCCCTCAGCGCGGCTCA
>VWZT01008693.1:347385-358067 GCA_013397055.1 Pachycephala philippinensis | reverse complement strand
TTCCTCTTTCCTCCCTTCTCCCCGTTTTTTCCTCTCTTCCTCCTTTGGCTTAGATCCTGGCAGATCAGCACAAGTGTGCTCACAACACCCCCTCCGCCAGTCACTTCAATTAGTGCCACATGAGAGGAGCTTCTGCCCAAAATCTGCTTAAGAAAGGGCCAGAGGGCAGGGCAATCGCCTTTGCTCAACAATGACCAGAAGCTGCTATAAATATCCAAACAAAAGCTCTGGCAAGGCCAGGAATGTCATATCCTAATGTGATAAAAATTGTAAATATCCGAGGTATACCAGAAACACAAAGCAAGAAAAGTAGTATTTTTTTTTATAAAAGAGACAAAGATTAAAAGCAGTCGCCACCTCCTTACCCTCTCCCCCCAGTACGTGACCTTGTAGTGTGTTATCAAAGTTGTGTATTTCTGGGTGCCAAGCTATTATGTTTTCGAGGTCCCAAGCAGCTCGTTCACAATCCCTTTGTGACAGCTGCTCGCTAATATTTATAGGTACCCAAGTCTGTGCACCTTATATAACCAAGTCGACTGACCAGGGCTGGGCAGAGGTAGCCTCCAACCCCACAGATTTGGTGCACCACGCAAATAATACAAGTGGTGACTTCTCTAAATTAAAACATTAACAAGAAGTTCCCAGTACACCAATAAGTAAAGCAGTACCTTGATACAGTACAGACGGGGGCATTTATATGAAGGCTGGAGGATTTAATGCAATTTGATTTAGACACATTTTACACTAACATATTCCAGTGCTGTGAGTGAGCAGAAACTCCAGCCTGAGGTTTCTCACTATACAGGGAGCTAGAGTTGAAAACTAACAAAACACAAAAAACCCGCCAAACAACAAAACTCACAAAAAGCCCACATGCCCCTGACCAAGCACAGTGCCTCCCCCATCAGTGCCTGGACCTTGGGCTTGTGCACCACTTCACAAATGTCCAGTCCACACTGCGCAAGTAGCTGGATGCCACTGGTTCTAGCATGGAGCGGGGCAGAGTGGGAGAAGGGAGTGGTTTCAGTCCCATAAGACTGCTTGTAAACTCTGCAGTGCCTTCGAGATAGTAATTTCCAGTCTGTTGATGGCCGGATGACAACAGCTAGGTTCATCTGAGGGGAAGCCAATGGCCACTGTCACCTAATTCCCTCCCCAGACGCTCAAGAATGTAATCATTGCAAAGGGACGGCACTCAGCTGATGTCCAAGTCTCGTGCCTTAATGTTTATGTACAAATCTGTGTAAAAGCAGTTAATCCTATTGACCAACCTCATGTTCTTTTAGAACTGAGATAAAAGCCATCTGAAATTAACCCTGTGTTTCCTCTGTCAGATTTCCATCTTTCAAAAATCAACTTCTACTACAAAAAAATGTTATTTTTTCCATTTCATTCCCATGCCCTCCTCTGATCATACTTGTTTGTCCTGCTGCAGTGAACACTGCTTCTCAAACTGAACCAATTCACATTCAGACTTATTCCCAAAGCACCCTTATCCACAAAGGATGGTCAGAGAGGGTTTTTGCTGCTTTATTAATTCCCTGAATTTAAGCATGTACCCAACATAATGAAGAGTGTACTTTTAGAAGATCTTTTGAAGAAACACATTTAAAAGAGAGAATAAATCACACGTGCAGGCTTGCAAGAACAAAACTGCCCACAAGATTTCCAGACTTCCTAGATTCAGGGACAGAAATATTCCTTATTTCAACAAAGAGTTTTGAGTAACCCCGAGTGCACAGATGCAAAACAATAACACCAACACAAACAACACAGACTGAGCATTGTCGGGCCAAAGCTGCCAGCTCTTGGGCTGACAAAGCCCTCCCTGATGACGGGGGAGAGGGAAGCAGAGGTCCTCACTCTGGCACAGGCATGGTATAGGTCTGTGCAGCCCAGCACAGCATCCAGAGTTACGGCTGCACATCCAGCTGTATTTCCAAGGTGTTCCATGAAATATGGCTAATAAACCCCACCAGTTCCACTGGCTGGTCTTTACACAGGCTCCTGCCTCTACTTCAGTCAGGGCCAAGCTGGGTGTCCACAGCAGCAGTACAAGCATGTTTTGCATTGCAAAAGGGTGGACAGAACTCTCACTGAAGGAATAAAAAACCCCGATGTAATCCTCAACAACAAAACCCCCTCCAGGCAAGCAAGAAAAAGATTTTTAGAATAATAAGCTTACCTGGCAAAAACATGAGCAATGACTTAAATAACTGCATAGTTGTAACTGAATAACGAGACAGCAAAAATAAATCACTAATGGAGTGAAATGCAAGGCTGTGTGCATAGTATAAAAATTTAGCCAGCCAGGCAGATGAATAAATTGGTGGAACTGAGTCACTGATGTCAGAAGTGACAGAAAAATATCCTTGTCTCTGAATTCTGGGTGGGTTTTGTATCTTTAATTTTTGTATCTGTCATTCCACAGTTCAAAGAGGGTAAATAAAAAGGGTTATAAAAATAAAAATAAAAAAACCTTCTCCTTTTGCCAAAAGGCTCTGTTTGTATTGATCTGTCTTGATCTGCTCCTCATTGTTTTGCATGCTGCTTTCCTATACCAGCTTTCCCAACCTATGGATAGAAATTGTGGAGGAATCTTGCAATCTCCCTTAAGGATTGAGGAAAATACAACATGAGAAAAACTGCATGTATGGAAATATGCCTCACAGAGGGGTATTCAGAAGGGTTGTCTATGCAAACTTGAAAGTATTCCAAATGCCATTTGCTTTTCAGATTAAAATGCTCCATTTGATGATAAGTCTATGAGACAGATGACAGAAATCTCCCTGACTGAGCAATGTTCCAAAACAAAAATGTATAAAGAAAAAATACTCTTTAGTTTATAAACAATATAAGGTATATTTGCAATTTTAAACTGTTTATAAAATATTATACCAATAGATCACTCATTTTATAGAGAATTATGCATTGCCTGAAAGTGCTTTAAGTTAACTCATTATGGAAATGGAAACCTGGATCAGATACATTGGGTCCTTGCATTTGACATAATTTCCTGGAGAAGGAAGCCTGTGTACGGAAAGCTTTCCTCAAGCACTGGTTGAAGTTTTCCCTTAAATACTGTTTTGTTTGATAAGTGAAAACTGACAACACCACCAAATCATCTCGTATTAGTGTTCTTTTCTTTTACATGTCCCTGCCCTTGGACAAAAAATAATAATGGCTTATGCTATTCCTTAGCCTGAATAAAATGTTGCAGTTCCGGAGATAAAGACGTATTGAGCTGAGCAATTAAATAGCTAAATAAATGAATCAGCAGAGCAGAAGTGACAGATTTAATTACTGCTTAGAGCTAGGAAGGGGAACTAATTATGGGGTTCATGAACCGCATGCCATTCTTTTCCTTAAGCATGTGCTTCGATTCTTCTGGATCAAACTCTGCAAATGAGGTAGCAATGTGCACTAGATTTCAAAAAAAAAAAAAAAAGGGAAAGAAAAGCACAAAAAGCTATCCAAAATGTGGAAATAAAGCCTAATCTTTGAAGAAAGAATAGTCAATAATCTGTTTTAAAAGTCCATGTTCGATTGACTCTATACTATGTGTTACAAGAGCTTGCTTTCAAATAGATACACAGTAAAAATTTAGTTCTCCAAAAAATGAAGGCACAATGAAGTTCACTAGACATGAATAAACCAAAGATTGCAACAGAAAGCTGTGGTAAGTGCTGCATAAAGCATATAGCTCTATCGAGTGATTGGGAGCCCTGTTCATCAGAAAATATCTGTAGCTGGGAAGCCTGAGAAAGCTTTTGATCCTACTACCTCTCTCCTGCTTTGGTCAGCCCACCACACCAAGCAATACATCTCAGAAAGATGCTTTTGTGGCCACCAACTACAAAAACACTAGTAGTGGAAAAAACCTGCTCCTCGGTTTCTGCCTTCTGTCTCATTTCTCTAGGTTGCATTTACTTTACCATTCTAATTCTATTCTTGTTTGAGAAAACTGTCAATGCCAATTATTTGAGCTTCACATTAAACTCATGATCCTAGTGGTATAATACCCCAAACACAGAATTCTTTTCCTCATTAGTGGGAGGGAGAAAGGGGATAAAATCCCACATATACGGCATTTGAAACACATCAATCAATTAATTGCGTAATTTTGGTTTACAGCTATCTTACACAGATAAACAGGTATCATTTCAGGGGAAAAAAAGAGCCAAGCTGCATTTTTTAAAATGAATTAGTGACGGGAAGAGAGGAGAAATCTTTCATTCATAGCCAGTTGTTTTCTAAAATTAAAATCTCAATATGATGGCTGTTTTAGCATAATCTTAAAAATGTACATATTTGCCTCTTTCCTAAAAATAGTGCAAAGAGAGAAATATCTCTAGACAGCTGACCTCATACACCATTCTGAAAAGAAAATCAGGCCTTTTACTCCGCTGACTTTGAAAATTTTAAAAACGCAGGACATGATGCAGACAATAAAACATCTTATGGCTGGGAAAGATCTAAATCTATCCCAGCTATAGTCGTGATCTCCTTCCACACCACGAGTAATTTTGTCAGAATGAAAATAATTGCGTCCAAACCCAGAGATGTAGGCTGATCCCTTGGAAGGCTCACTGAACAATCACAAATGCCATCATCATCCAAGATTACAACATCAGCTCTGCTTGACTGAAATTCTGTTCTCTGAAGGCAGCCAAAACCAAGGACTATTGCCTCAATAAAGTCCAAAATGAACTCTATCTTCAAAATCGGTGTTTGGGTTTCTGTATCAAGGGAGACTGTGTCTGCAGGGAACCAGGAGCACTGTACATTCAAGATAAGATAAAACCGGGATTTTTTTTTTTTTTAATGGAATTACGGTATAGCTCTATAAAAGTGATATCCTTTGCCTGGAATTCTAGTGCAGTTAGATCAGAAGGAAATGCACTTTGTACCTAGACACATGGCAAAGCAGAGAGGAGCTGATCTTCCAAAAAGACACCATCTGAAACACTGGGTACAAGCTGCATTAACACCCATACCATCTGAATTTTACAGCATCAGATATCCATGTTGTTAAAGGGTGATGTCCGTAGAATGTCACTAAGGTACCAGTGATCATGAAACTTGCAGAACACATACACACAACTGATATCTCATAATAGAAATATGATGATTATATAAATAACCTCAGTGGAGCATGATGAGAATTAAAGGATCTCATGGGCAGGGGCAGCTTGTCAGCAGACTGCCGGAGGACAAAAGGGGAATACACTCTTGGTACACAACAGTTCTGATCTCAGGAGGCAAAATTAGCAGTATTTCGCTAGCAGCCCTGCCAGGCTCACATGGAAATAACCTTTTAAGTACCCGAGGTGTCCCTCTCAAGACAGGACGTAATCAGCATTTGCATGTGCATCCAGAAGCAGAATCCCAAAGGAATACAGAGCATATAGAAATGGAAGCCATGCAGAAGTGAGCTCACCATCTGGGAAGAAAACTGACTATGAATCCACCATCTTCTGCTCTCACTGCAGAGCAGTGCAAAAGAAATCCCTCATGGGATACTTGGAAGTGGAGTCATGCTTAAGTATACTCTGGAAGCAAATTTGTCATTGCTTTATTTATACCCTTTTGCTCTCAATCTTGCACTTGGATGTCCGCCCTTAGGTCTTGCTTAACATAATTTTGTGGTGTCTCACCATCCACCCAGCTTGGTGCAGTGGAGAGACAAGATGAAACAGTGAAACCAGTAGATTATCAGCAGAGAACAAAGAAGGGTGCACAGGGTGTCTTGAGACATGAATATCTCTTCCAGCAGGGTCATAGAAGACCAGAGCTGGCAAATATTTCCTTCCTGTTTTCAAAGGGTCACTGGCTCGGGATGACTACTAGCAGGGAAAGGATTATCCCTAACAGGCATGAACTAATTCTTCTCCTGCATGCTGGCAAAGCAACACTCCACAGTTCTGGGTGAGCCCTGGGTTTTCAAACAGCCTCGGACTCTGTGTTTGGTTATTTACAGGGAAGGTAGCAGGTCATTTTTCACTGGCACGGGGAGTGTGCCATTTTATCAAAGCTGCCCTTGGGGAGTTTGCTTGTGCTGATTTGC
Source organism: Pachycephala philippinensis (assembly GCA_013397055.1). Lineage (NCBI taxonomy): Eukaryota > Metazoa > Chordata > Aves > Passeriformes > Pachycephala > Pachycephala philippinensis. Next base: position 352,000 of record VWZT01008693.1, on the reverse strand, counting down.
AAAAAAAGTGACTAAGTATACCAGCGGGTGTAAGAGGAGTTGCTAGTTGTCTGGTACAAAGAAGAAATTGCTGTATTTTTTGTATAAAAGTCTAAATAACATCTACATGCTACTGATCTCAGAGCTAAAAGTAATTTAAAATCACCCACCATTTTCTTTTTTAAAAACTCAAAGAAACAACTTTTTTTTTGGAGTGGCTTCCTAATAGTTCATCGAAAACTGAAAGCACGTATCCAGTCTTCACTGGGGATTAATATAAAAACCAAACAAGCTCCTTGACAGTAATCACAACTGAAATAACGGGAGCCACTGTCCAACGAAAAAGCTGAAGTAAGCCTCCAGCCACAGTGCTCAAAGGGTTTTCACAAAGAAGGGCAAGGATGTGTGCATACAAACATCAGAGCTTGCTTACCCTTGGAATAAGTTGCATCTGGGAAAAACAAACAACCAACCAATGCCAGAAATATGAAGAGCAAGGAAGCCTGTGAACTGGCTCGAGTGCAGCCCTAGACTGAGCCTGAGCAAAACTCACAGAAGGTTCCTCCTGTCTCCTAGAGCAGTAGTGTACCAAAGGGGAAGCAGCCATAAGGAGTATGAAATAAGGAGTGAGAAATCTGATTCTCATGAGCCTCATAATACAATCCTTGACCTAATACAGAGGACAAAAACGGGGTTTATAATATGTGATAATGTGTTCACTGTGACACTTACGAACAATTGTAAAAAGTAATTAATTGACTAAATAAAATGCTATCTTGATTTGTGAAACAGGAGAAGCAGTTACGTTCAAAAATTCTGCCACTATGAAAAACACTGGCTGCAACATGAGGGAAATAGCACAAGCCCAGAATGGACCAAGAGAACAATTCAGAAATCTAAAGGAGTGGTTCACTTCCATCTCTTAAGGTCTGAGGTTTGCCAGTTTGAAGGAACAAAGCTCCAGGGCACAAAAATCAATCAGACAGTTATGGAAGAGACTTGGGAAGTTCCACTTAGAATTTCTGACTTTGGCTACTGAATTGGTAATGTCTGGAAATTCCATTGGTAGAAGGTATGGAAATTACCAAAACCTCCCAAACACAGGGAAGTTTGAAAGTCAAAACTGAACCTTTGTGATTCAAATCTCAAAAGGAGACAGTGATGGCAGACCATCCATCCATCCATTCTGAATGAAAATTGGTTTTAGTATTAAATTGTTGAATTCACAAAGACCTTGGGGTAGAAAAAGAAGAAACTGAGATAGCCAGAAGTGGAGAATAAAACTCTGATAAGGTCATCTACATTTTGGAATGAGTTGCATGCTACATACTACATGGAGACCAAGGACGCTCCCTGAATTTCTAAATATAAGTAATGCCATGATTATTCCTCATTTAAAACATTCCTCACTATAAACATTTTGAATGCCTTTTATTCTAGAGCCAGCACAAGACTTTTCAGCAGCTCAGACAAAACTGACAGTCAATCCTCCTAAAATAACAGATGGGACAGGGCCACCCCTGCCTGCCACAGAAAAGTGGGGAATTGCAATGGAGAGATCGAGAGGATCCATGCTGTTAATCTGGCTGCCTCCAGGGACTGATAGCAGTCAGCTATCACAGCTGCTGGCACTGGGCATTCTACCAATAGTTTCCACTCCTACTTTAGGGGCAGCAGCACTTTCAGACAACCTGTTTTTCCCTGTCCTAGTATGGACAAAATTAGGGTGGACAGATGTTAAGGGATGTGTGCTTTGTCTTTCCAGGAGCCTGCCACCTTAGACAATTTCTGCTTTGCCTGTGCTCATAGCCAGTCCAGTTTGCTGCTGAAAGCCGTAGACTCAATTTAACTTGGCTTCTTCTGCATTCTCAGAAGATTCAGCAAAAGTTATGTTCACTGGTGTCATAATGCTTCTGAGAGTCTTGACCCTATGAAATCCACCTGGTGTAAGTCTTAATTCCGTCTCCAGAGTCATCAGGATAAAATCATGCTCAAAAAAGCAAATAGTTCATCTCTAATGCTCAAGAATATTTTTTAACATGCTGTCCATATTGTGCTCTTCAAGTTCCTTATGAAAGTGAAATTGCAGTAAAATTCTTGATGTAAAAGGCTACTGTGAGATATTTCAATGTGCTGGTGCAACGTAAGAGTTGTCAGTGTGTCAGGGTAGAGCATGACTAGTTTGATCAGGAAACTACTGAAGAGCTGTAGAGTAAATTATAGATGTAAAATCAGAAAATTCTTTGAAATGTATATTGGCAGTTGTTCCTTTTACAGGACCATCAGAACATGTGTTGCATCAATATTGGCAGAAAACACTCAAATTTCAGTAAATATTAGTGTTTCAAGCTGAAGTTATTAAAGCCTTCTGGAGGTATATTTGCTGCAGCTTTTCTGACAGATTATACCGTTGTTGCCCAGCAGAGTAGCAACAACAGGAAAAAAAGGTAGAACAATAATTTTGTTCAACATAAAATCATACCTTACTGTACTGTAATGACTTTTTATATCAAACCCCATCTTTTACTTCCATGATATTTTTTTTTAAAATATATGAGTTTTTACTAAGGGAGAAATAACTCAGTGATGCCTAGCAAATTCAGACCCCTTCTCCACCTGCAGATTTCCACTGTGCCCTCTTGAGATTCACTTTATCTTTCAGCGCCTTAGCACCAAGAACATAAAATAATAACCTTGTCCTACCTCACAGAGCTACTATTGACACAGCCCATTTATATTCGGTAGCATTACAGCGTTATGGAAGAAAAATGGCTTATATATGTACCATTTTATGTGTACATTTTCCACTGAATTTTTTTAAAAAATACACAAAACCTAAATTTGTCTCATTTGGTTTTTCATTTTCTTTTCTAACTTCCATCACCTTGTTTTGCTGTGCACTGTGTTGTGTCTCCTGGTATTGTCTTCTTGTTTCAGTCACTTTTCTGTGTCATCTAACTGTGATGAGGTTTCTTTCAGTATTTGTTTTCTCCACTGTTGCAGTCTTCTTATTTCTCTTATATTGCCAGTCTCTCCAGATTGAGAATAGGTAACTATTCTAAAACTTACTCAGGTCTTTGTATCTCTCTTCTTATTACTTACTCTGAGTCTTTCCTTTCCTGTCTGTGAACCACCTTGCTTTGCCTCCTGAAGGAATTTCCTCCCTTTACAGGGGTAAAGGAGAGCCCTACACCCTCAAGCATTCATTGATGAGGAGACAGAGAAATCACAAAGAGTGAATGATCAGAGGGCTTTTATTCATGATACATGAAGGCCTTTAGTGATGTGTAAAACGCCTCAGAGATAATGAGTGCTTCAGGGTGGGGATGGTATCTGCCTGGAATAAGGGTTTCTTCAGTGCTCAGTGCAAAAAAGTTGCTAACCTTGCAGAGGCCTTCAAGCTGCTACAGCTCAAACCCCAGGAGGCTTTACAGGTTAAATTTTACATCTTGGACCCAAGTGAGGAGCAAACTCAAAGCTGTTGCGTGCTACAAAACCCGTGGTTTATGGGGTGATCGCAGCCCAGGTGCTGATGGCTCCCATCTGTGCAGAAAATTCTCAAGAAGTGCAAATCAGAATGGACCAGTGCTGTTATTTACCTCGATTTCAATAATTTGGAGGACCCAGAGCTGTCCTCAGAAATAGAAATTAAAAGTCTCATTGTTAAGCCTAGTTAAAAAAAAAAGAAAGATGCTTGCAATTGCAACTGCAACTTGGCCTTTCAAATAAGAACTCAGAATCCAGCAGAACCCCTAGAGTAAGAATGGATATGTTATTTGTACGTAGAATGATGTTAGTTTTTGTATTACTTCCCTTTAAGGGGTGATAGGTGCATTTCTAAAGTTTGATAATTGCTCATTTCTGAAAGGTAAGATACCTTTTCCCTGCAAATCTGGAAAAATGTTAAAGTTGTCAATACATTGCTGGAAGGCCTTACCTTGTTATGACTCTAAACAGACACACCATTTTTGTGCAGAGCAGCCGGCTCAGGGAGAAATCAGCAACTCTCCTGGAGTGGCTCATGAGCAAAAGCTCGCAGGACTCAGTCCTACAAAGGCACTGACATAATCTGGTAGCATCCTTGGCTTCTTCAAGTGTGCAGTGCTTGGCCACTGCCAGAATATACCCAGGAATCCCATCTGTACACACCTGTTTGCAGGAGACAGAGCCCACTCTTTGGAATCTGCTGCTCAAACCTGGCAGGTGCCCAGGGATGAAATTTGCCTCTAGTTTGGGTGTTCTGCTCGCTATTCAAATCCCATCAAAGCATGTGGAAACCTTGCTGTCTCAGTCTCCCTCATTTTTGAGGCAGAACATGCATGCACACGTGCATATATCCATATCTACATTTCTGTCTATATGTGGGTGGGTATAATTTTCAGAAAACACACTATTTCATAGTTTCAGAATATTTCTAGGACTCACTGAACTGTAGAGCAAGCGGCACTGAAATTGTTAGTATTTCAGAAGTGATTATTTTGGTATGATCACTTTTTATTTATCTGTGTAAGTTTTCCCAACTTGTTCTTTTGTAATTCAGCTCCTTTTTCTATTCATTTTTGCAAATGTTTTCTCTCTCTTTTTTTTTTTTTTCTCCCCCATGGTTTGAATTTTTGTGCATTCCCTTCAGTTTTTA
>VWZT01008693.1:252003-343562 GCA_013397055.1 Pachycephala philippinensis | reverse complement strand
AAAAGTAATGGAGTAGAGATGCTTAATGCTTATTGACTATAAATAATTTAGATTATTTATAATTTTAAATACTAATTTGTAAATAATGATCCATGATTAACTCTGACAATATGGGTAGAAAATAAAATCAAGAGAGATTACAAAGAACCCCTCCCAACTCAGCATCCCATGAATTTTGCTTGCTGCCTGTCAACATCTGTTTCACTTTTCAGCAACCTTGTCTTGCCTACTTTGCAACTCACAGCAGTGCCTAATTTAAACATTCTGTAATCGTGTTTTTTAGTCCCAAATCATGAGGCTGTGAAATGTGCAATTACTGCTTCTTTCATTTTATTTACAAAAGACAAGCAAGAGGGAGAATACTGGTTTTTTGCTCCCACCTGTTATGCTAAGAGAAGCTGAATGAGCGTTTGACAGGTAAAAATATAAACGATGAAGCCTCAGATTAAAGTACTATCGGCATTAAATTCATATATGTTTGTGAGAGTCTCGGCAAGTTCAGGAAACTGACAGCATTTTACTTTTCTTTCAACATGTGTAGTATGCTCAAAAAGCTTCTCTTAAAATGCCATGTAATTAACCTAGGATACAAGAGAGAAAACGGTGAAGAGAACAACAAAGACAATTTGTCATCAGGATTTTCATTAAACCCCTCAGTATTATAGGAATTAATTTCAGTAGTGCTTTGCCCTGATTACTGCCTGTCGGATAGTATACAGGCATCCAACAGGATATTTGAATGGGGAGCGTTTGCTCCCATCCTACATCAGCCTTATGGAGGTAAGTGGTTTATCTACATTGACTGTGATTCATCATCTATATTTTAATATTGCAAAAACTGAAGACTGCTCTAATTTTAACTTCCCCTATCATTGCTTTTTCCAGTAAATTTTACATTGATAATAGCTCACATTGCCATCTCCATCTTGGACAGGGAGAAAGACCAATGGAGTTCAAAGTCACAATAGTCATTAATTTGTTACTTTAGTTCCCCAGACCTTAAATTTCACTACATATTGTTCTATCACACAGGCACACAAACCTTATTGGTCACAGGAGGGAAGGAACCAGCTCTCATTTCAGATTGTCCTACAAACCGTACAGCATCTAGGCAGTGTTCTTATCTAGCCTTCACATTTTCAGTTTTTCAAAATGCTTTGAAAAAGTTTTTCAAAGCAGACCACTTTGGAGTCTGCAACACATTTTAAAGTAATGATTAAACACTAATCCACTAACATACTGAAGTGGCACTTGAGAATTTGGCAGTATCACTTTAAATAATCTCTTAGCCTACTGATGGCTCTCTCAGTATCCTGTGTTTCCACACATAGCTGATGAATAAAATTATTTGAACTAATCTATGCCTATACTTCTCACAGTATTTCTTGCATGAAAAAGCAAACAGTGCAACATATATGCGTTAGAGTAAGGAAAACTGTAGGAAACATAGTCAAAATTTCAGTTTCTATAACATTTTCTTCTTCAAGTTATATAAAAGTATTTTTAGAAACAATCTCACCTTAAATCTGAGAGTGCCATTTAGGACTGTATTATAGAAATTACTGTGGTTATTTTGGCCAAAGCAATGCAATTCAATGTCACATATGGGTACAGGGAGAGGGTAGCTGATAGAGAAATCAAATTCACCCTTACAACATAAACGAGATATGAAATGTTACTGAGGAGCAACAGGCTGCAATATTGCACAGTGTCTTATAAAGCCATGTTAAATGAACACAAGTAAATGCATGTTGCCTTAAGTTCTCTTTGCTCATTGGCAGGAATTTATGATTTTTTCTCTGCAGAAAAATTGACTGAATAATGTCTGTGCTGCACCTGGCTTCTTATAAGGTGGGTAGGCAAAGTATCTTTTGTGGCTAAAAAATTGTTATAGGATCAAGATCTGCATAGCTCTAAGCTATCAACTCTCCCTCTTTGATTGGGGAAGTGAAGGAGTGTGTGTGTGTGTGTGTGTGTGCTGATCTTTAAGTACTATTTCACACAAAAAAGCAGCTTTTTCAAGCATTGTGCTTTAAAAGTTGGGTAGGTTCACTGAATTTCCATCTGTTCCCAACTTTCCTAAGAGCTGTCCCTATATGCTACAGATACTGGGTTCAAACCTGCTTTGCTTGCATCTTCTGTCATAATCACATTATGAGATAACACATACATTCATCTGGTCATAAGGGAACGCTTAGAGAATTCAGGTTAAGAAGATGACTCAGTTGCCTTATTTAGATTAAAAATTCTTCTGAGTACCTGGCACATTAAGCCTTACATTAAATAACAAAATGTGCCATCTCTCTTTCTTCTCTCTGTTCTCATTTTTCCATTAACAGTTTTCTGACCCTTCTGTCGTTGCATGTTTCCCTTCTCCCAGTCTGTTGATCTCTTTTCCCCTCTTTGCTACTCATATAGTTGCCCTTCCTCCTGTTCATCTTCTCTCTTCCCATAGTCTCTGCTATGCTACTTCTACATAACACTGCCAGTCATTTCCTGCTTCTCCTTTTATACCCATCCAGTCTCCTATTTATGCTGTTCCTTTTGATGGAGCAAATACACAAGGATGAAAACCAGCAGCTTTTATATTTTCCACTACCCCATGTAGGGAAAATCCATGCCATGCAGGAATCACACATGGTGGGATTCTTAGGGTGTCTTGTGTAGGGCCAGGAGTGGGACTTGATGATCTTGATGGGTACCTTTCAACTCAGCATATTCTATTATTTTATGATTAAATAGGATCTAAACACAGTCCACAGTAATGTCTGTTCAGCAGGTGCCCCAGAAGAAAAGGGCCACCATTCTTTTGATTGTCTCGTAACCAACAGAACTATTCTAGCCAAGAACAGGTCCTGTAAGTGACATGCACGACTGCAGCTCCATGGTAAACAGTGGGTCTTTCTCATCCCTGAAACTCTTCCGGACTGTTGGATGCATTTGTGGGGTCAAACTTCACAAAAAGTGTTTTTCCCCTCCTCTCCAGTGCTAGATTTGCTTTTAAATTATTGAAGCTACTCATCATAACTAGTTCTACTGCTCAAGGCCTGGGGCTTCACAATACAAGTAAATCACAGGCATAAAAGCATCTCTTTTCTGCCACAATGGAGCCATAGAGTGGAACCTGAAATAAAAAGTAGAAAATCTAGAGACAGAACAATAGATTTTTCTCTTTGATTATTCTTGGATGTAAAACCCATTAAATAGGCCAGTATGTAGGCAACCTCTTATTTAACTAGAATTATGGTGATTGCATCCACTCCACATGGAAATGTATTGAGTAGTAGTGGCTAGGTATTTCAGTGGACTCCTTTTTCAATAAGTAATTATAACTCCCAAATATCAATTATAACCTGTATCTTTAAAAATATCAAGAATTATTGCTAAAAGACCAAGTAGTTACTTAGAGTAGAAATCATGCACAAGAGCAGAATTATTCAAAATTATATTCATATTCTGCAACACAGAAAATCTATTAGCACACACATTAACAAGATATTTTGTGTTTTCAGTCAGGGCACCATGACAGCCTGTGACTGGTAATCTAGAACACAAATAAAGCTGTGGATTTGCAATGCTAAAGTGGCACCACTGGTATTCCTACATTTCCCATGTCTTCCATAAATGAACTAGTCCAAGAGGAAGGTGGCTGAGTGATGTTTACTTGCATTTAGCTATTATTCTTTATGTACCAGCTATCAGGGTACATTTTCATAGGGCTGATATAAGAACACTAGTTTCTGTGTCTAATTCTTTCCTCTTAATAGACTTTAAAACTTCAGGTAACATCTGACACAGGAATTTACATGGAAATTAGGTAATCTGAATATGACTTTCTTCCCCCAATTCATTCTCTCAGCCTCTCCTCAAGACCAAGGAACGGGATAGGTTTTAAGAACAACCCAGCAGCTCTACTCATGTCCAATTAACCTTTCTTCACAGGGAGGGTGATTAAAGATTGGAATGGACTGCCCAGGGAGGTGGTGGAGTCACTGTCCCTGAAGGTGTTTAAGGAAAGATTGGACGTGGCACTCAGTGCCTTGGCCTAGTTGACACGGTGGTGTTCAGTCAAAGATTGAACTTGATGATCTCAGAGGTCTTTTCCAACCTAATTGATTCTGTGATTCTGTGGGTGCAGAAGATAGTTAATGGTGATCATAAAATAAAATACTGAAATGACTATTTAATTCCTATTCTCTGGCAGAAATTATGATGTTGGTTATTGCCGGCCTTTTGTGCTTCAATAAAAGTCTTTAAAATACCATGTCTGGCTTGACTGATGTGCTTTTGAAGAAGTTTCTTGAATCAGAATACTTCTGCTGCCAGTGTACTACAGAGTTCCCTTCAGGCTTCCTGGATTTCATAATAACGAGCTTTCTTTCCTGTGATTTTTTTCTTCTCTCCTGTGGTTAGGGTTTTTGAAATGCTATGCTGCATTTGTGCAAGGGAACAAGGTTCTTCTGAATGATTTTATTTAGCCTCCCTTATTTAAGAAAAAAACCCACTGGGTTTAATTAATTCTCATATGTGACTTCCAAGCTGAGAAACTACATTTCTTCTCCTGCTTCTTCTGTCAGTTCTACTCATGAAGGTTATAGTCATCTACTGGCAGAGAATTTAAAGAGCAATATGGTTGATGATACACCTTGCAGGAGAGAAGGGATCTTCTTGTGGTACTGGTGCTGCCATCCTTTCATGGTAATGCACAATAAGGCAGACAAGCGACTTAGATATTGCAGCAACAGGATTCTGACTGAGGTCAAAGAGACTAATCAGTCCTGTTCAGCATCTGGGTTCCTCCTGAGGTGTCTAGGCCATGTTATCTTCTCCATATACCTAATTTTTCTTCTGGAGGAATGAGCAGGGATTTCCTAGTAAATTACCAAACTGAACTCTTCAAACTCCTTAGGCCTTTCCATAACTGGGATTATGGAGCATTAGCTGTCTGCTGCCAGGTTAAGCTCCATGAGCTGCTGAGAGCATCTCCTAATCAACTCTTATGTGTCTAACTGGTTGACTTAGAGATGACGTTGTAGTCTAAATCAAAATTTTGTCTCCTGTGTAGCAAAGGTTCAACACATCATCATTGATCTCTACTTAGATAAATGAACAATCAATTAATGTGAAGTAAAGAAAACCAACCTCAAAATGCAGGCACAAGCCAGCTCTAGTCTTTAGAAGGGAGGAAACTGTGAATGGATGTTTAAATACCAGTGTGAACAAAAATACTTGCATATGGGTTTACTTATCACTGCATGCTTAGCATCACACCTGAATGCAAGTCTGCTGGACACAACCAAGCTACAGCCACTTCTGTCGCCTTCTCTTGTGTTTAAAGCGGTTCAAACTTAGGGAATAGCAAACTTATCACACAACATTACACTGGTTCTCCCTGTTTTTCACACCTTGCCCCACAGCTGGGCCAGCAGAGGGGTTTGCATGAACACTCTTTTAGATGCTCAAGGCAAAACAAGCCAGTTTATCTTAAACAGTGTGAACTGTGGATCTGAACTGGCTTGGCTGAGTTAGCAGGTTTCAGGCTAAGGAGCAATCATGCAAACCACTTCACTAGCAAAACCAGAGGGGCAGCACTGCCAGCTGCTGGGTGGCAGTGACAGAGGAAAGCAGGAACGTCTTTAAGCAGAACAGCTGGAGCACAGAAGATGCCATCCCTCTGCAGCTGTGAAACTTCTGCCCCAGTGTCCCTTAGATGTGGGAAAGACCAGCCACAGGAAAAGCTTCTTTTAGTATCTGGGGGAAAAAAGTTACAGTATGTTACTTCTATCCACTTGATATACGTTGTACCTGAAAAAAAAACAACCCCCAAACCAGCTAGTAAATCAGCAAACTCTTTTAGGTATAGAAAGTATGAATTTATTGTACCCAGTTCTAAGATAAACAAATGGCCCTTATCTGTGGTATAAGTGAACTGACATAAACTTTCCCCTAGTTTTTGGCATTAAAAATCTCCAAACTCGTAAAACCTTCAAATTTCAAAAACTAAATCTAACCCTAAATGTTGTTTCTGTACTGGCAAAAGTTTTCAGCAAAGATTTAGTTCAGAAGAAACACCATTACTGTTACTTAAGTGTGTCTGTGTAGAGTTTACAGGCTAAAGCATCACATGTCTTAAAATCCAGTGGTGGTTTGATGGGCACTTTTCCCTGGCCTGCCAGAACTGAGGCAGCTCCCTTCCCCATGATGCATGTTCAGTTGCACTGGAGCAATGATTTGGAGGCTACACTGCAAACCAGATGAGCACATTGCTCTGCTTTATAAAGGACCTTGAGAAAAAGGAGATGGGTAATCTTCCAAGGTTACTAACCCAGTTCAGAGTTCAGTCCTACAAAAAACTATGCCAGCACAGTGGGAAGGAAAGGGGCAGAGATAGGTGGAAGGCTATGGAGAGGGCTGGGAGATGCTTAAGTTCAATTTTCCCACCAAAAAATATACACACAGAAGTCTAAAATAGTGTCAGGCATGAGTTCTGTGCCCCACCCAGAACTATCAATTAGCATATATTAATTTATATTAGTACTAATGTACACATACATTAAATCATTTTAAGTTAAAAATTAAACATACTAAATAAATAATATTAGAAACCTTGATTTAGTATTCCTTTAGACCTGTAATCAAGTAAAACTAAAATGAAAGCATTTATAATGTATTTGTATTTTAACACCTTTAAAGAACTTCACCTAAAAACACAGTATGCATTCTTATGCAGGAAAACACTTATGATTCACTGTGATTTGTCTGTTGCACTTGGAAGGAACTGTGGTGTGGCATCATGGAAATATGTTTTCTTCTCATTCTATTAGATATACAATAAGGCTTTCAGAATATTTTTATTTCAGACACAATTATTAGCATAGAAACTGCACTTTTCTGCACAAATATGGAATATGGACTTCAAGCAATAGCTGCCAAACCACACACTTAATGAAAGTAATAGAGCACTGAAGAATATCAGCTAGTAAATTGCTCAGGGTTACTCATGCAAGACATCATAATTTTCTGCAAAATGTCCTAGGTTACAATGTAAGATGTAACCAACAGTATGTATTCTGTTATCACCTTCACAAGCTGTTAAAGCAGGTGGGGCAGTGTTCGTTATCTCCTACTATGACCCATCCCTGATAACTCCCTCCGGGAGCTGTCTCTGTGTAATGGGCAATCAAGGACACACCGCATGACTCATGGAATTACATCAGTCCTTTGTGAGATGCTCCGCCCAGGGGGAGGAGCCAAGCATTCCCACCTGGATATAGTCTGGGGTTTGGAACTCCACAAGCAGTCCTATCTACTGGATTCCCAGAGGACATGAGCTACCATTGTACCTTCAGGTGAAGACCAGACCCTTCTACAGGGTCACCACTTCATCTGGACTGCTGTGACCACCCTGACTAACAGGGCATCAGGTTGTATCCTGACTCTGTCAGTGTTCTTGTACTATTGCATTTATTTTAATTTTCCTATTAAATTATAATTCTGACTTGCAATCTCCCACTGGTTTGTTTTCAAACTAGTACATAAACACACAAACACGCAGTGCCAGTCAAAAGCCATGTTAATCTAACATTGAATTAAAAGCAGTTTAACTTTCTGGACTTCACATCATGGCCCAGAGCTCTGAGCAGAGGGCCAGATTCTGAGTGCCTGGAGCTTCCCGAGGCTGCACCAGAGCTTGGGTTTCTATATTAAAAGCACCTGGCAGCGCTTCTGAGGATGTCCGTGGCATCTTAGGGCATAAAGATCAGGAGAGGAACTGAAAATGATTGCCCCAAGGGCCAACCACCACCAAAAGTGCCTCAGTGCCATGAGAAATGACATTCTAAAGCACAGTCAGTCTCATCATCAGACTGCCATAGGGGCAAAAATCACTGCAACTCTTTAAATGTGATTGTTAGAAGACACACAAGTCTGACCTAAAGAAGGATTTACATGCTTGAAACTTGCCTGCGTCTCTCAGCTACTCTGGTCCACACCAGAAAGAACAGTGCTCCTCCCCTACAGCCCACCTCTCTCATCTCACAGGCATTTAAAATTAAAAACAGCAGTTTAAAGTACAGAAAAATCTGTTTCTAGATAAAATAAAAAATTACACACAAACTTTTTCAAACATTGAATTGAATGAATATAAGAAAAGTATGAATTGTAATTAAAGTTCTACTGATTATTTTACAGAGTGAAACATAAATTAGCTGAGTGGCTGTATTTAATTCTTCAAGCAAAACTGTAGGACCAGATCTTCAGCTCTCAGCTTTAATCAAGGAAAATTAAATTCTTCAGGGGTTAAAAGCTGTAGGAAGTTGCTGTTACATTGCAGAACTACAAATCTGGCTTGACTTTTAAAAGAAGTGATGGAAAGTACAGGTGCAACAGAGATACTGTCTTTTATCATTCAGTGGGCAGTGTTGAAGAACAGTGCAGAAAAGGGTGTGTGTTCCAGTCAGCTTTAGAGGAGCAGCTGTACTCATCTTCTATGCCAGTAAGACATTAGGACAAAGATTTTAACTAGAGAAACAGTAACTTAAATAGTACCAGACACTATTATATATGAGTACACATTGTGGAAGTCTTTGTAGCTTTTGTTTTATCAAAAACCTATTAAACAAAGAAGTTTTGCAATTTTTCTTTTTGTTCTCAAGTATTTAATGACAAGCACAGCTCCAGAAAATGTCTCTTATCCTTCTGGAGTCTGATTTCTCATGCAGTGTATCGCGGTTTTAGTATTAAATAGTTTACTCACAGCACTTTCATTCAGACTCACACGCTAGTTTTTCTCCTTCATAAAAAGGCATTTTTGGATACATGGCTGAAGAGCCAATCCACAAAGTTGCCTTCCAAATGCAGCAGCTGAGCACAACACACAGTCCCAGAGTTATCCCTCTCGATACACTCGGAGGAACGCATGGGCAACACCCGGCACCTCGTTCGGAGCGTAACGGGAAGTGCCAGCCACACCAGCAAGGCTGGAAAAACCTTTTTCCTGATTGGCTGCTCATCCCAAACTGCCTGGCAGAGGTTTGAAATATGCAATGCAGGGAAGTGATATTCTGTGGCATTCATTCAATTTACCTGCACTACACTCCAGGGAGCCATGCTATTAAACAACAGCTCCAGTGGGTCAATAAAGTTAACTTAATTAAATTGCTTCCCCTCCCACTCTTCCAACTAGCAAGATTTAGGGCACAGGGACACAGTGCTGCTTGTAAATAAAAGCATGATTTAGCTAATCATTTGCTGAAGAAAGACATATTTTCCCCAATAATTCTATGCACAAAGCAGGGAGCTAGTTTAAATTAAAACAATCATATAGGATAAGGGGAGAGACAATACAAACTATTGAAGGGCTGTGAATATTTTTCAAGCAGTGTCAATTAAATCCACTATTTAAATCTCTGTGATTGTACTCTTTGCTCCATAAGACTGAAATTACAATTGCTTAAATGTAATGTTATAAAACATACTATCATTATTACAAGCACAGCGAATACACATTTTTAATTTGCTGGGGACTGATCTAGTCCCTTTCTGGTCATTTTGATATCTACACTCTCACTGCTTTACAAGAGTCATGTTTTAGGAGTCTCTAGTCTGTCCTTTTCTGTGGCAATACATGGCAAATACCACCAATAATTAAGGATAAAAAGGACTACGGTTAAGCCAAAATTAACAGACTGTTTGCAACCTGATCATACTTTCAAATCATCAGTCTGAAACCTCTGAGCCTCCTTGTCTATTTGAGGTTAGATATTATGAAAGGCTACAATTAAACTGATGTAGCTGTTTTGCAAAACAGTATTTAGCTATTCTTATTCCTTTGTCCTCAGAAACTCTGCTAATTTTGACAGGAGTTCCCTGATGTTACCTGTGCACCCTCTGCTCTGTCTTTTGAGTTTTGGCTCAGCTTTGCCCCAAATCTCCTTTTGCAGATACTGAGTAAAAGTATGCCAAACACTAGCAGCTAGATTCTCTAAAGATTTCTTCCATGCTGTTTATATCCTATTCCCTCTGACCTTTTACCTGCAAGTAATAAGTCTTTCTTGTTTCTTTTTTTTCAAATATCTTTACTGTTTCCTATTAATAGCAAGAACTTGGAGCTGGTCTGAGTTTTTACAAGCAAGTGAAGAGAGAGAGATGCTTGTAAAGGCACATAGGCACAGTTTAATTTAGGAAGTATGAAAATACAAGCAGAAAAAAGTCCCTTTATGCCCTCACAGCCATTTCTTGCAGCACAGGCCATCTCTCCATAAACATGTCTGCCAGGGAGTCTGAGACTGCCCTTTCCTCCTAGAGCTCAAATCCTCCTCTAGTGTTGGGCTTGTTGCTCTTTGTTCTCTGACTCAAACCATCCAGTGCAGCTGAAAGTCTCTGATCACAAACCAGTGAAATCACCAAGTTGAGTAGCCTTATGATAGAGTCCTGTCTCCATTTCATACTGGTTAATTAGTCTCTTATTTCTTCACAGCACAAGCTGGAATGGCAACAGCCTTCCTGCACGTCCTCTCCCAGCATCACAGAAAAAAGCCCAGACCATTATTCACATGGACTTGAGTTTCACTCCATAAGACCTCCTACTGAATACCATAAGACAAAACTAAAATGAAACATAATTACTGTGATTGGAAATGTCAGAATTCAGTTGGAATGAGGAGCCCTTTGACTGCTTCATATTGCAAGACGTGTTACTTCATCAATGCCTTGTCAAAGTCAGGATGACACAAAGAAAAATGTGTATACAAATACAAATGTTAAATGCCTAGACTAGGAAATTTAATATAAAACTAAAGATTACCTATCTGGGGAACCATCTATCAAAGAGAGTGAATTAATTTAAATTAATGGCGCAATGCAGTGGAAGGGTGGTCAGGGTGCTGAGTGCTGTAGGGTCAGAGCCAGTAGAACTGGTGGGATTGCCTATCCCTCTCCTCCCACAATTTCTGCAGCACCCAGGAGTGACACACTTGACCTCCAGGAGTGAAGGGCAATACTCAGCTGCTCCCAGTGCACCTTCCCACTGATGGATCTCAGCCACAGAGAAACAGAGCCCCATTCACACGATCCAGAAGTGACAGGAAAGGGAGGGAGGTCTCTCTTGTAGGACAACAGTGACCTTTCAGCTAGGATTGAATGCACTGAATAAGACCCTTCTGCAAGTAGAAGAATGAAGAAAAGGAAAGTTTCTATTATAAAACAAATAGCATTGAAATGGAGATCCCATTTTTTTTAAACCAGTTTAACTCCATATGGCAGCATAAAATAACTCATGCTATTATATTCACATATTTTTTTTTCCTTTTTTCCCCCTCTGCTCCCCAAGCCTGATGAAGTCGATAGCCCAGAAGACAGATGCTCTGCTCTTCTATTCAATATATAAATCTCAGTAAATAGTAAGAGCCATTAGAAAAAAAAAAAGAGAGAAAGAAAAAAATGATGAAGACAATTTTCTTAGGGTAATTATATGGCTTAGTTCCTTCCTAATGAGCTGTATTTCTAGCTTTTTGCTCATTTCTACCCTGACAAGACAGGCAAATAATGTGTCTGTATCTGCCTAATAAGTGTTATCTTTTAACTGGTTATTACTACTACAACACAAAAATACTATGAGTGTTGAGCTACGTAGGACTGCATTTAGCCAAACTGCTCTTAAGCTGGATCAAACCTGCCCTGTCCTGTCAGAATGGGGGAATCACACTTTGGAAGTGGCACTCCTGCTTAAAAAGATACTAAACACTCACTCTCTGCCCCAAATTCTTTGGTCTGTCAGGAATTTGCAGCCCTTTGCCAGAGCCCCAGGAGGAGCTGCTGTGGGCTGGGTGTCACAGACATACTCCATAGCCCCAAGGATCCCAGCTGCAGCAACATCGATTTCTTCTATTTTTAATGTTGTGAGTGATGCAGCACTGTTCTTCAGCCAGAGGGCTGAGGCAGGCACGCTGACTCTGCAGCCCCTTTCAGCCCAGAACCCTGTGCTCACTGGAAGGGCTGCTGCTGAGCATCCATGATTTGTGCCCACGGGAGCAAGGCTGAGAGAGCCCGAAGCTGGAAGGCTCAGCTGCCTCAGCCTGCTGGAGAGCAGGAGCAGAGCAGCAGCCTGCCTGTGCACTGTAAGGAGCAGAGACCACTCTCTTCCCTTACAGGAATGAGGACTGAAGTTCACAGGGATCCTGCCTCCGTTCAGGCACTTTACGAAAGCTCCCAGTTTTGGAGAGCAGTTGCTTTTGACCAACAACAGAAAGAAACTAGACACATTAGAAGGCTCACTCAGCCCTTAAATGGACCAGAACCCTTCAAGGTCTTGCCCTCCAAGTACTCCTCCTCTGTGTTAACTGGAAGAGTGTGAGATGATGGCATGACTAAACTTAGGACCCTCTGTCAGATACCAGAAGTTACACAGACATGGGATTTTTGAGGAATGAGCATCCATGAGGGTGAGAGCAGTGACTGTGGCACCCAACACCCCAGCAGGACCTGCCCACTTAACTCCTCCTGTTGCCATGAGTACCCCTGCAGAATGTCCCCTCAAAGTGGGCGTTACACAAGGGTCCCCTCAAAGGGTCCCCTTGAGGGATCAGGATCAGGCCTGGGGCCACAGACACATTTCTGGGGAGGAAGGGAGGGCTGCGAAGAGCTTCCAGTGCTGCAGGGAGTGAAGGTGCTGCCTGTGGGTTCAGCCTCAGGTGGCTAAGCCAGGCAACGCCTGCTCCGGCACCAAATCCTGAGGGAACAGGTAATCCCTGAATACAACTTGAAATCTGAATTTTTGCTTTTTCGTGTCTGGTGCCACTGGCATTTCTTGACTGATTAGAGGCTCCCTAAAACTGATTTCCTTGTTAAGATGTCCCCTCTGCTGCCCACCCCCCAACCAGGTGACTGTGACCCTTCATATCCACTCTTGCATTCATCTGCGAAAACCTGAATTAGCAAAGACAAGTGTCACAGGTGCTCAGCATCTCCCGTTGAGGAAAGATCTTTATTTGTTAGAGCTGTCAGCCCAGTCAATGACTGCTCTATCTCACTGTGGGCAGGCATATTCCATCCTGCTGATGTCAAAAGCACATCTATCTATTCAGAGGTGCTCTATGCCGAGCAATTGCCACTCTGTGGGGAAAGACGATTGTGATCAGCACCATTTGTCTACATAATTGCACTTGTTTCTGGACAATTGTTGGGTCAGAGGCTAGTGGTTTTTATTTATAGTCTTTCTATGCTCATCTGAATTTTCCTGTGGCTTTTTCCACAACAAAGAATTCGGTACCATTTGGCTTCTACTGCAGAAATTCTGCTAGAAATCTGAGAAAAAATACCTGAAAGTAAATCCGTTATACTCATTTGAACAGAATTTTGCATTAGGGGAGCTGGAGTAGTGCCTAAGACTCAAGGTGCATTTCTAGGAAAGAAGAAAGATCAAATACACATTGAGCTTCTTTTTTCTTCATGTTGCATAACTACCAAACAGAACTCAAATATACTTGCCTGGCTGCTACCTTGCCTTTAAAAGCTGAAACAAAAAATATATGTTCCCTTTATATCTAAGTGGCCATTTAATCTGGTTCTGAATTTCTCTAAATAAGAAATAATATTGGTTTTCTTCATGGTAATAATTCTGTTTATTTTCACTAAGATAATTGATTTAGTATTTTCCCTTTTTGTTCTGTATTAAATAAACAAATCAACATCTAAGTTTAACACAGTTGTTGCCTTAGGCAAGCCACTATTTCACTTCTTTAACACCTCAAGGGTTTCCAAATGGCCATGCAAAGCAGAGCTCCTTGCTTCATTTTCCATTGTCCTGCAGGCAGCCTGCACAGGAAGTCATGCATCATTTTTTAATTCAAGAATGGATTTTGCTCAAACTGCTGTTTGTTTTTTGTTAATAGGTACATTTTTTTCAATTTAAATATAGATTTTTATTTTGAATTATCCTTTTATTTCAACTAGGATAATTTAAAAAAAAATTATATTTTAACAATGTAGTGCCAAATTTCTTAAATTTAATATCTGATTTTACGTTAAATAACATTTAGTATTCAATATTATGTGTCTGTTGGCAAATATTTGCTGATCATCAAACCACTGAGCTGGGAGAGTTTAAGTGACGGGAGAAAACAGCCTCTGACAGAAGTGTTTAGTCCAAGTTTGATATCTGTAGCTTCGCCTGCATGTTCAGAGAAGGTATTTTCTTCAATTTATTCAGGTTAGCTTTATGCAATATCTAGTTCATGCAGAGCTATCTCTTGAGAGCTGATAAAGGCAGAAAATCTTACTTTCTACTGTAGGGAAAAGCGCCATGGAAGAGGCTGAAATCTGCTAATTCTAAAATCTTGCAGGGCACAGAAAAAAACACACCGTTCTGTTTACTCAGTACAAAGAAATGGCTAATTTGACTAATAAATTACCTTAATATATGTCCCAAATAAATAAACAAACATAAAAATGTGAAATGTCATTCATTGGTTTCTAAGCAAACAAAAAGCAAATATCAAGAATCTGAATAAATGTATCAGGAACTTTTATATAATTCTCTAAATGCGACTTAATATAGGTCCACCTTTACTAATATAAGTACCTAATGTAAACAAAGTAGCAGTCAAAATAAACTGTTGTATGATATTCTCCCAACAGTGGAACAGGACTGATTATAGTGATCAAAGACTTTTCTCCAATCATTATTTTGACTACAGGAATTATGCTGCCAGTCAAAATACAGTAAGCAGCGGGACGATGATGTAAAAAGGTTACCCACTTTTTTTTGGGTAATAGTGTACTGCCCAGTCTAGCTTATCAAACTAGCGAGGACATCCACCATATTATTTACTGCTACACTTCGGCAGAAAGCCAAAATACTTTAATAACACCAGCTGAGGGGAACAAACCCTTTTCCAGAAAACTAATTACAAAGTATATGCACAGGAGAAAGACAGAGTGATAATTTCTTCTGACCCTCTATGTTTTTTACAGCACTCTTTCTTAAAGCAGAAGCACCAAAACACAGCCCTCTGGCATCAGTCTCGCCAAAGTCAGACTCACAACCAAAGCAACAACTCCTGTTCTATGTTATCAATTTTTTCAATGAAGTTGCTTATCTGCTGCGATTCCTGAAATATTTCCCTCGAAGATTAGGACCCCTTAGAACACAATTTGTCTTTCTCTCAATGAAGCTAGTACTCTTCAGCCTTAAATGCAATATGTTGCCATACATAGATGGGCTGAGGTTACCAAGCAACCCAGGTTGCTTGATAGAGCAAGTGGTCCAGACTGTTGGTATCATTTGCAAATTTCACTGACACAGATATTCTGTCGGCTTCCAGGTTGTCTGCAAAATACTGGAAACATCTAATTGTGAACTTTGCTGAAATCTTCTGCAAAGACTATCCCTCAGTTATGACTCCTCTTGCCAAGTGTTTTCTGTGATATTTTTGTTTAGCATGTGCTCCATTGACATTGTGTAGGGTTAATGTTTCATGAGAACATTGAATAGTTTGAAGTAAACTCTAATAAATACTTTGCTCGAAATACTGTAGAGCCAGGGAAGCTGATAGGTACTGTGACCAGAGGTGAGGGATTTGTGTTCCAATATTACCTAGCAGAAGAGGGGATTTACCCTGTGGCTATTACAATGCTGTACTACAAAATAAAAGGAGATACGACATCCACTACTTCACCTAGGGGTATATGCCTATCCTTCTCCTTTGCTTTTGTAGCATTTGCTTCAAAACACAGTGTTGTTAATGAAAATAAATTAATTTGTCTAAGCAGAAATGGAGCCTCTTCCTCGGAACTTGCCCCCCCCGCTTCATCTCAAAACGAAACCCTCCGTTTTCTCCATTTAGATTGACTCAAAATTTATTATTTAGTTCCTGGGTTGATGAACTGATAAATCAGTTTCGTGCACAGTCCTGACATGCTTAATGCCACGGAGATTCAGTAATTCAATTATTAAGCTTGGATTCATTGTGTCAAAGAGCCTCATCTTCCTTACGGTCTGCTTGTCATGGTAAACAGGACAGAGCTTTAAAAATGCATCTCACAGACAAATCCAAGAAGAATGGGAGCTGTTGGCTCTAGCCTGTCTGTCCTCTTAGCAAAATACAACTGAATGGTCACTTAAGTAGATATGGAAGCTTGTGCTGTTATCCACCTCTCCGACATGTTCCAAATGAGAAAGTGAACCACACAGAAGTGCAGACAGGTGGGTCACTTAGTAACTAGTGATGTGTTTGGTACATCTGCTTCCTGGAAAGAGACAAATAGAAGCCATGACCCTGTGATCCTTTAAGACCCCAAATAAGACTCAAAAGTTTGGCTGTGTGCTTACAGCCAAAATGCCCGAAAAGCAACCAAACAAGCAATAAGAAAGAAGGAAGCTGTTTTTATAAACACAAAGATTTTTATTCCCATGGACAGTTATTAAATAGTGCATATTCTTCATAGCACTTTTTCTTCTTTTATAAAAATAATACATCAGAAGTCTTTTGCTTTGGAGACTGCTGGTAGCTAAACATGCTTAATTATGATAGAGAAGGTCATGAAATAGTTTATACTGTGTGAACTAAATTCAATGTATTCTCTTCTTTATCTCAGAAATATGCAGGGGCAAAAAAAAAATCCTAAAATTTCAATACCAACCATCCACAGAATAATAAAACAAGGTTGTCAAAGCTGAACCAACCTGTAACCAGGCACTGCATTTCATAAAATCTGCTGGATACACTGAAGTGAAATAAGTGGAATATGTTCCAAGAAGTAGCAAATAACATAGTATTTGCAGTAGTTTTATGAAACTAGGAAGAAAGATGAAGTTTAGTAGTGCTATGAGAATCTTCACTGATATTTTGGAGCAGCAGTCTCTGGATATATAGGATCTCTCACTTAAGAAATTAGGGTAAGTGAACATCATTGTTTAGAATAACTTTGTGTTTTAAAGTGCAGTCTCTCATGAAAGTTAAACTTTATGCACAGGAAAACTAAAATTTTAATAAGTTCTGAAGCTCCCCTTCAACAAGTCCTGAACAGCAAGGAACTTTCTTTTCTGTTCCTCTTCGTAAGGATCCTCTTCCTCCTCCTTCCAATGCAGAGTTCTTTCCCCCTCCACTTTTCCCAATCCTTACCAGTTCTTCTAACACTCCTTCCTCTAACTGTAGAGCTATCCTCAGACACTATTATTTCCAGCAGTTTCCAAATTCTGCTAGCTTTCTTTCTTTAAGTCCAAAAAGAACATACAAATATTTAAATAATTTAATTTTTCCGTCCAAAAAACATTTTACCAGGAAAAAAGGTTACCCAAAACTTCCAGAGATATGACCACAGTTCCATTGGCTCTACAAGCTGGAATAATTAGGTGAGTCAGTGGTTTATCTCAGCTCTATCTGTAATGTTGATAGGTTTCATTCTAGCTGGGAAATTTAAGAGCAGTTCCATACTATTCAATTTGCACTCACGTTTACTTGGCCCAGAAAATGAATGTGGTAGTCCATATAATAAACGCAAGAATAAAATACAAGTCAGGAATACCAGAGAGAAAAAAAAAAATCTGAGAATGGAGAACTTACTTGTCAGAAGAGCAGTGATATTTAAAAACCTGTTGTCGTTGGTCAGCTTTTGCAGTCTCAAGATATCTAAAAGTGTTGAGTATGCTCTGAAAAGGAGAAGAATCAAGGATTTAGTAATTTTATCACCTATCAAATACTAAACCGAAACTTGTCCAACATAGATTGCTTTTCCATTTTATGGGGTTATCAATTCATAAAAAATGTTTTTATTTCCACACTGGATTTGTAGCAATTTTATGGGCTTCCAGTAGTTGAACTGCACAGATCAAACTTCCTGGAGTGCACAGGGAGTCAGAACAATGAGAAGAGTAATTATATAACTTATTCTGTTGCATACCTACATTTCCAAGCTCTTACAGTTGACAGAGAACAATGAAAATGAAAGAAGTTTTACTCCTTTCTTGTTTAAAAAACCAATATACTGGAGTAAATGACTTTCCAAAACAAGCACAGAAAATCATGCCCCTAAATGTCTTTCAAAGAAATGACTAGGAGTTTGTTTGCCATCTTTTGGGCTAGTTCATGTATTTGGCCTCCTAATTTGTGGTCTAGTAGTCGAGAATATCCCTTTGTACTCAAACGTTATTCTACATTAAAGTCTAGCTTTGTAGTTTCCAATTGTCCGTAACAGACAGGGGAGTTGACTGTGTCAAGGAGCACTCTTAAGTCTCCAAATCAAAATGAAATTGAAAGACTGGGAGAAGATAAGTGATTACATCTATTTAGGCTGTGGGGGAAAGGGGTAGAGGAGTTGGGAATTAAAGAGTGGGGTTGAGCCTGTGAAAAAGAAGTGTTAGAGGGAAAGCGGATTTAATGTTGTCTTTGTTTCTCACTTTCCTACGGGATTTTTAATTGGCAAAAAAATTAAATTAATTTTACCCAAGTCGTGTCTGGGCTTTTTTTTGACCATGATGGCAATCAGTGAGTTATCTTCTTGTTTTTATTCCAATCCATGAGATTTTCTATCATGTTTTCTCCCTGTGTTCTGCTGAGAAGAGGAAGTGAGAGACTAGAGGGATGGGTGCCTGGCTGCTGGCCAACGTCAGCCCACCACAGCTATAAAATAATGTTTCCATTGCCAATCTTTCCAAGATCCCCAGGACTTAGACTGGAATGGAGATAAAAATCCATACTAATAAAACTCTGCCTATAACACATAGGAATAAACAGAATTAGTAAGGAGCAGAAGTGTTGATCAGAGAAAACCGCATTAACAGGAAAACCTTGTAGATCTCTAGCTTCTGTACTGTAGTGCAGCCACAAATTTGAAAACAAAAGCTTATGGTAACAAGGACAAAATCAAATGACTCCCACTCCATGAAAGGAGACTGCTGAAAAGATCTCTGCTTGTGATATGATACTGAGATGTCTTTGGCCCATTAAGGAATTTTTGACGGCAATCATTGAAATATAACAGAGCACATGTTTTAAAGTCCGAGATGAGACTGATCAGCTTGCAGCAATATATTTATTCTGCCAGTACTCTTTTAGAAACAACTATTTAAAGTTCTTTCACAGCTAGGTTTTTACAGACCTGAAGTGATTTATTTAATTCCAGATTTCATTATGCTCCAGAACTCCATTTTAGCAATCATTATGATACTAATAGCACATTTCAGCTATGAAAAAGATTGAAGTGCTATGCGTCTCTACCTGATATTGAAGGCTATGGGATGAAATCTCCATTGAGTTAGTACTGCAGAGGATTATGCATTTGTTTGGATTCACTTGGTTTTGCTCAGGATATGCCTTGCAGTGGCAAAATTAGCAAAACCCTCTGTAAAAGTCATTGAATGAACTCTTTCCTGAATGAGTTATCTGTTACAATTAATGTTCTGAATTAAAATAATCAACAACCCATTAAAAAGGTGAGATCCATGGCAAACATTCACATTGCCTCACATACATGTGAGAAACCTCTGGTATAAAAAGACCTAGAAGAATAAAAGTTGCCAGTAGAACTGAGCAAGTATAAAATTCTGTCAAGAATCTCCCGTTTACAGCCCGACCACTCTTGTAATTTAGCTGTGTTTTCAAGGCTAAATGACTAAAGTCTCCTACCTGTACCCTGGGAAATCTAAAAACACACAGTGAAATTAACTACTAGTTGGGAAAGAGAGCTTGGAGACAGCCTTATGAAAATGTCACCTAAATCCTCATCAACTGTCAAAAAAACCCCTCCAAAAGTATATTAGGAAATACTAGGAATAGAACAGAAAACAGCAGAAGAAACATGGTAATGCTGACATAGAAATCCATTGCCCACCTAGCATTTTGAATATTGAATACGGTTCCAGTCATCCCATCTCAAAAATGACAGGATAGCAATAGAAGGATAAAGAAAAGGGTGACAGGATGATCAAAGGTATTTAATGGTTTCTGTGCTAGGAAAGAAAAAAGAAAGGCTTTAGGATTTTCATATGGAAGAGGGACAAATGAGGAAAAGGACTGTGACAGAGCCCCAGGAAAATCATGAACAGTACTGAGAAAGTGAATAAAGAATGGTTTTCACTTTATTTCATACCAAAGGAAGCAGACACAATAAAATGAGCAGTTAGCAAGTTTAAAACATGAAACCCAAGAAAGAATGCTTTCCACAGAGATCATAATTAAAGGGTGGAACTCATTGCCCCAGGATGTGGTGGGAAGCCACAAACATGTGTGGGCTTTGAAAAGCAAGTCACTGTAGTGGTAAAAGAAACATTGACCAGTACCAGTCTGTGTTTTACACAAAGCTGCACGGTATAAACCTTCAGGGTAAGAAGCATTACGGAGTGCTGTAGAGTGATACCAAAGGAGGTTGTCCTTTGGTCTGATTTAAATACAGCTGTTGCAATTGTTCTCATTAATTTTGCTCTTTTACTGAATTCTTAGTCATCTCCTGCAACATGCAGATGCTAGAGAGCATTAGTGCAAATATGTGATTTTAGATTTATATAAACATATCTACAGAGGGGCTTATGAACAATTTTAAGTTCAAATAGTGCAGCCTACTCAGGCAGGCAAGCTTTAGGCTAGGATTTTCTGAGGATCCTCAGCTCTAGCATCCAAGCATCCAACTGCTACTGAAGACTAAAGGGACTGATAAACAAAACTCTCATTTTATGGAAATAAGAAATGATACTGAATTTTCTCCCCTCAAAAAAGAAGAAAATGGTCTTTCTTGTGTAGTTAGTGATCTTCATCTTAACTGTTTCATGTGTCTCATGATGGCAGGAATAGAGATTTTTCCAGACATCACATAGACATAGGATATATGGAATTGTCACTTTCTGTTCATTGCGGTGATAAAATACCATTATTTTAGTGAATAAGCAAGGTTGCTTGAACTCGGTATCCATCCTCTGTTGAATCCATCTGTGTCCATTAAAGACTTTGCCCTGAGAATGTTATGTTACAAGTGATGGGCTTGTGACTTCCACCACGGGATGGCCAATGCTTCTGATCAGATAAAAGGCCGTGGTCAGGAAATGCTTTTAGAAGAATGTGACAGAAATGTTCTGACTGACTTTGGCTGACTAGATCTCTGGTTGTGTAGGTGGCAACTAAGCTGTGGGGCATGTCTGGCCCCACAACTCTTGCTTGCCCAGATCACTAACCTCGGTTGCTATCACTATTCCCTCCTGCTACCTATCCATGTTATTTTTCATTGGAAACCAGCATGTGGCAGGAGGGATGGGGCACAGCCTGGTGTGATCCCAGTCACTGGGAAGTGAACCAGAAACCTGAGGAGAATTTTCTTCCAGTACTTTCTTAGTGGTTACTCGATGTCTGTTCAGGACAAAAAATGTTTGCCTGGCTTCTTAAAGTGTTAAATATCCTGAAAGCCGAATATGTCATGCTAGTCTAAGCTAACTTGGTATTTCAGCTACTTTTGTAGGTGGGATGCTGGCTTAGGGAGACAGACCTGTCTGACCTCATGTAGACATTCTTAGTTATTCATTTATGCAAAATACCAAAACACTGAAAGATTGTCACAGGTCTGCACAGAGAATTATTATAATTATTGTTGTATTAATTTTTTATTTCCTAAACTATGGATGGTCTTGTAAAGAACTCTGAAAATAAAACCCTTCATTTATTCTAATTAGCCTAGAATGTGAAGTTGTACAGGTGTACCAGTGAAACTCAGAGTTTTCTGCCCTCAAGAATTTTCTTGCATACTAGCTGGAGCAATTCCTAAGAGCCTTGCCCAAAAAAGGGAAACCAGACTCAAGAGATATTGCAGAAAAAGCTACTCCTTACTAGCCCCATTGGAACAGTGACTACTCTTGAAATTCATACTCTATACAGAGAAATGGTAGCTGTTCGAAACTGATGTGAAACAAATGAGGTTTACATACAAATCAGTGTGTCTGCGTAAGCTCCTTCAAAGTTTACCTCAATGAACATGAAATCATTATTCTGTCCAAGTAAAAAAACTTTCCTATACAGGCATGTATTTACTCCAACACCTGTCCACTCCACAAAGGTTACCACTCATGTTAACTGGTATTTCGGCTAGGAGAGTTGTGTTGGTCTAGGGCAAGGTATTCAAGTCCCCAAGCTGAGTTTCTTTTCTCTGTGACAGCAAAATGATCTAATTCATTTTGAGTCATGAGTTTTTGAGCTCCTGTTCTGAGGAGAGGGATTGAGAGAGCAGCCAGGTTGGTGCCTAACCACTGGCCAAGATCAACCCACCGGATCCTTGGATAAGGCAACGTATTTATGTGACTTTGCTTTCAGTGAAAATGTCCAGACTGGGTTTGCTGCACCTCAGTCATACAAACTTAAACTGAACTGCTCTGAGCAACCCTTACATTGACAAAGAATGATTCTGTTCTCAGGAAGCATGAGGATGCTACCCCTCTGTCCTACTACATCCAGCAGAGATAGTCTGTAAATGCATTATCCAGCCCTATTTTCCACTTGGAAATTGTTAATGGGCAGATTTCTGCAGACGCATTTGTTAATTATGCATTGAATTATTTGGACAAAGCACTTTGAGCATGTGGCTGGTTTCTCAGCTGGTTGCTATTGGCTATGCATTGTTAACAATTGTTTCCACTTCTGCCTTATGCGCCTTGTGGTGGAGGAAGAATGACACTGTTCGTGAATGGCCACCTCACAGCAACCAGAATGTTTCTACTTGCTGAACAGATGAAAACAACTTTCAGCAAGATACAGGTGAATTGACTGAATAACAGACAGAAAATAGCAACCGTGACAGTTTGCACCTGGATTTGTTTTTTGTGTGTGAGTACAAAACAATCAGCATGGCAAAGTGCTTCCTCACACAGGTAAATATTTGTCAAATAGCTATTTGGATCTAACAAACATTTTTGTCAAATGTTACAGCAGAAGTGAATCAGTTTTTAAGAAAACAGGTTTACTGGCACCATCATGTAATCTGTAATGCAAAGGTTGCCATATTCCTCATGGAGTTTTGATTACAAGCTATGGGGGCAATAAATTAAAATACTTATATTTGCTCTAAGTTCAGACAATCATCTGGAATGACTTCATTTTCTTTAAGCTTGGTCAACCCAAGTGCATACATGCCAGCTGAAAAGATCATATCTGGTAGGGTCAATGCTTTTTCTTTGCCCTTCCAATACCACACACACAACATTTCTTAAGTCCCAAAGGCCTTTGACATTGCATTACAATGGATCAGCCACCTCTAATACTCTGAGCAAAACAACCCATACTCCCCAAGAGAGGGGAAGCAGACAATCTGCCCTGAGGCTTCCCTATTGTTATTTCATTTAGAGAGACAGGCAATATCACAGTATCTATGACGAGAGGAAAAAATTTCAAGTCCTCCCAGCTGTCTCCTCCTTAATTCGATATTGATTGTTCAGTTGGTCCCAACTGTCCGTAATGCACTGAGATTTCTTGTGGCTCCTGTGCTAGAGATATCTCCCACCTGCTTGTGATGTGCTCTTCTTCTAGTCTGAGCAGTACTCCAGCTGGAAAGTACATGAGTAATCCTAGGCAGCAGACACTGTGCTACCTCATCCAGAAGCAAGCTGGTGTTTTATTGAAGATTGCAATACTTAAATGCTTAAACTTTTCTAATTACCTCAGCTTAGTTTCATAAGGACATGCACAACACAAAGATGTGTGTGAGGAACATTCCACAGCTGAGTAAGCATTGCCTTGGGGAGGATGGATGGAAAAGGGTGTGGTGGTCAGCACGGTATCCTTGTTTGACAAGCTTGGACTGACAGTTAGGGAAAACTGTGCGGGTAGCAAAGAACAAGGGTTGTTTCCCTGACACATTTTGTGGGACATAACCTCTTCTCTATGCAGCAGACACTGATCAGTAATGATTAAGAACAGGCAATCTCTGAGAGACTGTCTAGTTCATGCACCATCTCAATTTGGCATGCTTATTGTGCCTTACTGCTCAGCAGAAATATTAAACACTTCCAGAGTTATCGTTCTTCTCCACAGTAGGTATCGAAATCCTTTACTATTTGAGATGCGGTATTATGCAAGTGCAAAGAGGCTGTGCCACCGCCTCAGGTCTTGCAATGAAAGGGGTAGAACTAAAAGTAAAATTTGTGTCAGCTGTCCTAGGCGCTGTGCAAGTACCATCGCTGCAGACTGACTTACACAGATGACACATCTAACAGGTAAGGGCAGAGAAATGACATAACTTGCCACATGTCACATAGGTGATGCTTACTCAGCCTTCATTATCTGATAAACTGCTCTGCCTCTGGAATAAGCTAAGGGTAATGAAATGGTGATGTGATCAGAAGGCAACTGAAAATAAAAGTCTCAGTGTGAATTGCTGAAAGTTATTGCTAGCATCACAAAAATGACACTCATTGAAGTACCACTCTCCAGCAAAGAGAAACAGGAAAATCATAACGCAGGCTTACAATTTGCACAGAGAACTCACTGTACAGGACATACAGGTATATTGGGGAAAAAAAAAATGTTATCATAGTGTCAATTTAATCGCAATTTTTATTGCAGGACTAGAATAAATGAATGTATAACTTGTTAAAAGAATCTGTGGGCACAGTCCTATTTCATTTATATATTAAAACAATGGTCTCGCTTTATAAAAGAATCTCATTCAGTGACATCCTTGAAATCATTCACATGATTAAGACGAGCAAGATTTCACTTAATATGGTCAGCTGACATCCCTGATGCGTACCACGCATCACCAATTATACTGTTATGTTATCCTTACTCAGCACTGCAATACTTAAAATGATATTTCATCCATTCAAGCATCAATATCAATCTCTGGCTACATTAAGTATTTCCAGTTAAACAGTGTGAAAAATCCCACCTTTTCAGCTATGGTTTCAGTTAAATAACTCAGCTGAAAATGACAAGAATAATGCTTATTCAATTTCCTCATTTCACATATCAGAATGATTGGCAGTAATCTACCTCATTCAAACAGTGATCTCCCATTGCTTTCCAACAAGATATAAATGGAAACAAATAATCTTGGTAAATCTACAGCTTATACACACAATAAATAGCATGTTGCAATCAGTAAGCAAATCTGTAAGGGTACAGTTTATAGCAGCAGGTCATTTGCGTGTACTGCAATTTAGATTTCAGTTTTCTCATATCCGCTTAGCAATTTTACCTGCTGTGTTTCCCAGAACACTGTGGTGATCCCATTGTTGAAGGCAATTTGGCCATGTAGAAGCACAGTGATGTTTCTCTAATTTAACTTGCATGCAGAAGTCCACCTTACCCTTCCTTGTGCCAAAAGGAAAGCCATGGTTGTTTCCATGGCTTACAGATTAAGACCTTCTTATGGGTCCTCTTTGATCACTAAGTGTGACCTCCTGCAGAGTATGCGATGCAGAATCCCACTTGGTTTGCAAGTCCCTGACTACGAGCCTAAACTACTCTCTTCCCACCTATATCCTGCTTTTCACCATCAAAGCTGTTTGGTTTTAGTGTATGAAAATAGGATTCCTCTTATAAATTATGCCTTCCCTTCTTCTCTAAAGAGAAAACAGACAAGAAAAAGAAAAGCTGAGAAAAATTTGCTCTACAGCCTGAAAGAAGGTCAGAGAAAGTGCACTGTGGAATTATTACTGGCCAATTCCTCCCATCAAGCTCCGGGGTAGGTTTGTCTATAAAATAAGGAGGCAGAATCTATTCTATCTACAGTTACATCATTACCAAAAGCACTAAGTAGTTGGGGGAATTGACAGGTTGCATACTGAACAGGGCTCAGCTGATGATTTCAAGTCCAGGCACTCCTGGGAAAATCTGCAAGATAAGCAGGGGTTCAGGAAATTTGAGAAAGTCTGAAAAATTGTCTTGGGGATTGGGCCAAGTGGTTTGCAGTACAGTCAATTGGTGTGTCGAGGGTGGAAGCGTAACCTAGCCCTCCGTGCAGATACTGGACAGTGGCTTTCATTAAGCACAGGAGCCAGGAAACACCGTGCCTTGGCGTGGCAAAACCCCGCTGCCACTCCCTGCTGCTGTCCTTTGGGAGAGCAGTGTGCTGCTCTGGCACAATGAATGCTGATGCAGGCAGAAGGTTAACCAATAGATCCAGTACCTTTTTGTTCCCTTAGCTGTGCAGTTGGTGTGAATTGAAGTTAACAGGACCTTGCTTATGTCTAGCAGGCACAGTAATAGTTTACCTGCACTTTGCTCCACTTTTCAGTGAGGGAGAATGAGGCCTAAGGGAAACCTGACCCTTTCTGTACCAATCTGCCACCATTAAACCTCACATCTTTGTGCCTACAGCTGCTATAACATCACAGTCTATGGATTGAGACGGGTGCTGAATTTTTTTTATGAGTAGCCATTGCAGTTTAAGTAGAAACTCTTCAGAAACATAAAAGTTCTTTGGAGCACAGTGTTTATAATGAAAAAAAAAAGTAAGTCACTATAAATATTTAAGTGTCGTAAATAAAGATTAATTAAGGACTAGGCAGGAAACTGCCTTTGCTGTTAAAACACTAAAGTTTTAATTGCAAAGTATGCATTAGTAAAAAATCGGTGTTTAAAGACGATATAAAAAGGGGAATCTGAAGGTCAGGGGTAAGGATCAGGTGCCTGTATATGCATCTGCATGTAGAACACTGTACTATACCTGAACAAACATTGCAAAAATATCTTGAGTAAAAATACATTAATTTGAGTAAAATGGTAAGTTTTGTTAAAGTATTTACTATCTTTTTCACTTGCATTGCTTTATGCTCATATGGAAGAGCATCCCTTAAAAGAATACAAACTGCAAATAGCTACTGAAAAGTTTCGTGTGGCTGACATACCACTGATTAGGAAAGTACAGAACAAACAGAAAGATGCCAATTAAAAGCAATTAAAACATCTACTTTCAACTACGTGGAAGAAGCCATGGAGCATGCTCCATCTATGAACATAAGCAAAGAGCTTCAGTTTTTAAGTAATCAGGTATTAAACAGCATTGTTAACCATCTGAAAATAGATGCAAATATTCCACGTGCAATGTCATGGCTTATTTTAAGGTATTCTCAACCTAATTGAAAAAAAGGTAATTAATTACTCTCTGGTCTTTAAAAATAAATAGAAGCCAGAAAGGCACCATGAGTTCCATTATTCTCAGCTACTCAGAGAACCTGGAAAAACTGGCTTTGGAATGCAATGGGCAAGGCATACTTTGGTTCTGTTTTAGCATAGTGCCTTGGTTTGGTTTGTTGACTCACACTTCCCCTGTTGAATGAGCTTATTTTATTTATTTGTGCAACTGCAGACATTGAATTTTACACATAAGTGAGGATATTGGTGTCCATCCGGGTTCACAATACTCAGTTTTGAATACTGGGTACTAAGCTGAAGAAGTAGCACAGTATGTTCACCATGCACCAAATGAAAGTTGATTCCTGGAATAGCAGTTGCATAAAGGTAATTCTGAAATGCAGTTTTATAACTGGATGAACTGAACTGAAAAAAAAAAACCAAATTCAAACTGCAAGAAGAATCTTACCTGAACTGAAACCCAGCTCTTGATACAAAAAACATATATCAGACTGAAATCATGCAGTCTCCCTACATACAAGTGTGGCCTCCTAGCATGCACAGAAAAAGTTTCTTTCATATACTGTCGCTTTCTTTCACACATTCAGAGCCAAGAACAAAAGAGCTATGAAAACAAAGGGCCAGAGAAAACCTCCTAGTGTTTCTCCCAGTTGCTCTCATGGCAGGATGTCCATCAGAAAGCAGGCTTCATATTTTTTTCTCAACTGTTTGAATTTCCTAGATGCAACCCTTCAAACAGCCCAGGCCACCTGCAGTATGATATTGCTATGATTTTTTGGGTACAGACCAGCTACCCCGCAATGCTTTATTCTAAGTTTATAGTGGAGCAGAGAATATGAAGTGATGCACTAAAGTGAGGGAGTCAAAACCAGAAGAAGTGGGCAGTTAAATAAAAGAGATTTTGAACTGCATGGTCAAGACATACCTGAACACACTGGGTCACATCTTCAATTGGTAGAAATAACCTTAAGACCATTAATCTCAGAGCTACAATGATTCTCACCTGCCAGTGATGTAGCACAAGTCTAAAAGCATCCAGTGCTGGGCTCCCACGTTGCTAGATTTTGGTGCTTTGCATGTTTTATAAAACAAATTGAGAAAATAATCATGAGGGGTTGCTAGCATTTTGCAAGCTGCCCTGTTAGAGAGCCTGAGCAGCTCAGCTAATGTGTAGCCTTGGAGCTGCTCTGCCTCCCCACAGCACGGCCTATGCACACTGGCAGGACAATTTGTGATGCCTAAAGAGGCCAACCTAGAAACAGAGACCAGACAGGAGTAAGGGAATAAAGGTGGATATTTATTTGAAAGGCCTTCAGAGGTACACCCTGGGCAGGCCAAAGGCTACACCCAAGATGGACGACGAGTCACGAGTTCTTCACACTTTTATAGGTTTGGTCCATTTGCATATCAGCATAATTTCACCAATTAAACTTTAGCTAATGATGTAATTTCCCCTCAGCTTGCCTCCCTTTTCAAGATGCTGGTTTACACATTTTGGGCCTAGGACGGTCTGGGTGTCCTCAGAGACAAAGCCTGGAGAGGCTTTGTTATGTCTATCTTAGCATGAGAGAACAGCAGCTAACAGGCTACAGGACACTTCAGAGTTACACACTAGGAGTAAAGAATCTGAAAAATATAAAAGTTAAAACCTAAGGCATCATCTGGAATAGCCTCCACAGCCTCTCCCCAGCTGTACGTACACCGGATCAAGGGATCAGGTGATGCCTTCAGCCTTCCCACTATTTACCAACGCAGCTTTTTGAGCACCAAGGAACATCTTCCCTGAGGAGAGTATAAAATCTTCTAAGCATTAAAAACAAATGGGGAAAAAAAATAAGACTATTTTTTCAACAATTTTGAGCACTGATTTTCCTGGGAGCTGTATTGAGGTATAGACTAGATTCTCAAATGCTTATTCAGCTCTGATGGTCTTTCCATTAACCCTTGTCAACTGAAAATGTTCATGTTCTGTGATAGGGATGTTTTTCACTGCCTAAAAATTTACTTATATCCAGCATAGGCCATAGTCTTGGTTGCACTAATGAGAAACAAAGCCAAGTGAATTTGACATCGTCTGTAAGAACAGGCTCTATTTTTCTGTGATAGACTTCCTCTATTCACTCCAATGTACTTTCTCTCTCACAACATTTCAAGAAGCCACAATGCTCCTTGCTCTCCTCAAGTGTAGGTGTAAGATTTTGACAGAGGTTACATTTCAGAGATGCTTAATATAAAGAGAAATTAATGGCACTGGTAAAAGGATCAAGATATATATTGATTATAGTAAGAGCTTAATCTGTCTAGTTTTGCTAGATTTACAAGATCAAGAAAGAATGATCAGAAATGCATCTATATCAAGGTACATTTGGAAATAAACACTGCTGGCAAATAAAACCACAATGCCTTTCAGTATTATTCACAAAGATTGTTTTGGTTGCCTGGTATAGTGGTTTAATACCAACATAACTACATTTAAAAAAAGATACAGGTGCTGGGCTTACCACTCCACTGAGGAACACATTTTCTACTGAGGATTCCCTGCTGAAGTCATATCATGGTGCCACAGCAGCCCAGCTGAGGGCAGAATCAGGTCCCACACGTGTTTTGACCACCAGAGCCATGGTCCACCCCTTGCCCACACAACTCCTAGTCACTAACTGACATTTCCAGGGATTTCAACTAGTGCTCAAATCTGGCTAACTGAAATCAAGATGCAGTCTTTTCTATAAATTTGTAAATTGCCTACAGCACAAATGAAGCGAGCACATCCCTTATCATTGATCTCTTTCTATAATTTGAATGATGAATGTGTTGAAGCACTGCTGTAAACAAGGTGGGAAGAATACTCCTGTGCATCAGGAGTAAAACAAGTAAGAAAAGACTTAAAAAAAAAGATGTTTTCGTACTGAAACAGACCAAATCACAGCATGGAACTTTATTTCAGAATCTGACAGCAAAGCACTAATTTGCTTCTTTGAATGATGCAGATTCAATCAATAAATCCCCAGCTAGCAGAACAAATCCTTCAGGAGAGACCAGAAAATAAGAGTTCACTCTTCTTTCCACATAACATTTGAAACATTTAACCTTTTTCTGTTGTTCCTTGTTTCTAAGGTATTGAATCCATATCTAAGCCATGTCTTATTTTCATCATATTCCTTAAAAGTTCCTTAAAAAATAATTTAGCAAATAAAAAGATAATCCAGCTTCAGTGAACCAGTGAACTACTTCTGCACAGCAGAGATTTTACCAGGTACTTCAAGGTATGTATCTTGCTCACTAAGGTCAGTTTGATGCCAGTGCCAGCAAAAGATGCTCAGAGCCTGAAAAGGAATCACAGGTCAGGTCATTCTTTGTTGATTTGGTGATATTTTAAAGTCTGCCTCAGTTCCTGGAGTGTCAGAACTCCAAGATAAATACAAGAAGAAAACTTTTTGGAACTAGGAACACTTTTGGATGCAAAACTCTCACCCTGGTTAGAATGTTTACTTGCTAGAGAAAAGATTCATATTGAGGAGCACCAAGGCTTGCACCTGGATGACCCTTTTTGATTCAGATGTTAAGAGAAGATTCCACTGCACCATTAATCTCCTACTCTCCTCTTCTGCCCAGAGAAAGAATAAGGGATTGGGTGGGGGAGCAAGGGAGGGAAATACAGCTTCTGCAAAGGAATATCAAGGGAAAATTAACCTGTCATCATACCTCTGTTCAAACAGAAAGAAATGAATTTATGTAATACACCTGAAAAGTTAGAAATTATATGTATTAATGTATCAGTTTTAAAAGAAAATTTTTTTTAGATGGCATTACCTTAACCACAAAATACACAAAATATTAAATATTAATTTTCCAAAGAAAATTATTTTAAAGACTATCCATTCTGTTAGTCACAGAAGTTACAGGAGGCCTCCTGGTGAGAATTTACACTTCTGGAAATGACTCCCTCCTCCCAGGTCATGCTGTCCCTAGTCCAGTTTGTATAGCTGGTTGTGTTAACACCCTGTGTCCCAAAGACTGCTCTTGCTGATTGCTGCTGCAGAATTTTGTGTAAATAAGACATTTGTAAGTAATCAATACAAATTGTTCCTACATAAATGGTCAGATAGAACAGTATTTTATGTGCAGTTAAGACATTTAAGAGGAATTTTTAAATGTAGTTAAGGTATATAAGTAGCAATGAATTAAACAAGTGCTGGGTGGTGCCTGGATTATAAGAAGTGAGCAGAGCAGAGGTTCAAGGGCTCACCCCATACGGCTGAAAATGCTGCTGCAAGCACCCTTACAGGCACCTGTCACCTCCAGACAAACACCAAGTATTTTGCTGAGGAGATTTGATCCTCCACTATGGTAAGATCCTCACAAATTTTTTTTTTCTTTATCAATCATTCTCCCTGGGTGTCTATGTAACAGCAGGATGGAAAAACAAATGTCTATGCAAGAAAAGAACAGAAAAAGGATATAAGACTCATAAAAAATTCCCATTGAGTTTCACTCTGCTGTAAGAAAGGCAAATTCTGTCTGGATACGCATAACAGAACAATAGACTTCAAGAGAAATGAAAGGATCCTTCTGCTTCTCCCAACACAGGAAGACTCAGGTGAGGGCATAAAACTAAATCAGTTCTTCATGTCCACCACAGGCAGGAGAAGAAACAATGAACATAGGCCACAAAAAGGAAGATTCAGGTTAGAAACAAGGAAAAACTCTCTTTTAAGAAAAGATTCTGGATGGTGGAGTAGTCCATTAGAAATGTTACTAAATAATCTGCAATGAACATGGGCTTCCTGATCGTTTGAGTGCCTTTATGTTTACAACCTGTGAAAACCTCTGTTCAGTTCTATCCCCAGTGAATTCCATGACATGAAAAAGGAAAGAGAAAGTTGAAACATATTTCTATTACTAGTAGAGCTTATAAGACCATTAAGTTCACTGTAACTGAAATATGCTGTTATAGGAGCTGTAATACCTTGAGACACCATCTAAGTAAATAGGCCTTTGCACTCCTAGACACATTAGCAGATGAATAACCAATCTCATAAATGTGTAATGAATGAATAACTTGTTCCAGTCCCTGGAGGTAACACACAGACTTGATACCATAATTTTCTCCTTTAGAAGTGTCCGTTTCAAGGACAAGCCTGTGAATTTCCTGTGATATGAATAGGTACCATCATGATGTGCTTATCTTTACGTGGGTCTGTTTGCAGCAGGAAGCCCCCTTTTGTTTAAATTGAGACAGCTGCCAAATATTATGTCCCTCATACAACACGCAGACACTTGTCAGCAGCAGTGGTGGCTCCTGCAGCCTGGCTGCACTGAGGGGGCTGTACGAAATGCCTTACAGGGAGTCTGACATCAGGAACCTGTCTGTCCTCTTGCCCCCAGCTCACGTGAGCAGCCAACAAGGGGAGGTACAGAGTACCAGCAGAGAGCTGTGGGTGAAGGCTGACTCCCTTACCTCCTTTCCAAAAGAGGGCAGGAGCAGGGAAAACAAAGCTGCTGAGGAGAGAATAACTTGTCAGCAGAGAAGATGACAGACAGGTGCATTGTTCCCTCTTCCCAGGAAGGCTACAGCAAAAGTGGAGGTGAAATAATACCTTTAAACATACCCTTTAACCAAGCCAGCCTACTTGCCCATGACATAGGATTTTCTGTCATTAATGAAGACAGAGTATGGGACACTCCATGAAGGTGAAAATCCAGAGAAGGTCTGTGAAATATACGCCGGGGCCTGTGGAGCCATAGACTTGCTGAAAGCACTGACTGCACAGCCTGAGCCTTAGAAAACATCTCACACCACTGTAAGCTCTCTCCCTGTGGAAGTCAGTCCCTCCTGAGCTCTTCCTTACCCATCAGTTTACTGTAAGAAGATTCAGCACCATCTCTGGCAACATTCCCCTCCACCTGCACCACAGATTTCACTATGTCCAGTATCTCCCTCCTTCAGACTTCTCTAGGCTCATGTGAACCCACATGAACACCATTTAAATTCCTTCCCAGAGATAAGCATCAGCCTTTCCCACACTGTTTGGAGGAATATAGCAAGCAGCTTACCTTTTTAAACAGAGATTCAGCTGCTGAATTCTTCTTGAATAATCATAACCAAAATTATATATTTGACTTGCAGAAAGCCATGTGAGAAAAATCAAGTGAATCTTGTGAGAGTCCAAAAATTCTGAGTGGCTCTCAAGAAGTTACTTTTATTAGCAAGTGCACATACAACCTCCCACTCATTAAAATAAAAAAAAAATATATATAAATCCCTGAAGAGTCATAAATAAACTATGTATTAAGGTTCAACACATGTAACTGTCAGGTTTCAGGAAAAATGACAGCATTCAATGCAGAAAAAACAACTACATCTTCAGCGACTATAACCACAAATTAATTAGTTCTGATATAACTTCAGAAACATTTTAATAACAGCCATTCTAATTTATGACTTAAAAGCTTTTGCTGATGAGAAACATTACACCTAAGATAGCACAATATAAAATAGCACCTATCAGCTGCTGCGTTTTCTGTGTTGGTGTCCACCCACTTTATTGAGGAAAATTACCAATGAACCTCAGAGAGAAGGAAGATGCTGCATGTGGGTATTGGTGCAGAGCCTGACAGCATCAGAGTCCAGTGCTCTCATGGCACGTGAGAGACTGAACATTCAGAAGCAAAAATTGTGTTGGGGATGGAAGGGTTGTTTCCTTGGTTTTGTGAGTTCAGTTTTTTGCCTCCTGGTCCTTTTGTATTTTTCTCTAAGAAAAAGAAAATAAGTTTTCTGATGCAGGATATTTTGAGGGAAAAAAAAAACCAAACCTGTGTTATTTTGTCTGTTCCTTCACTGGCCTGTGTCACTTACTCTTCCTTGTTTTTCAGAGCTCAGCATCAACATTAGACTCCAATTCAGCATGGCTACATTCCTATCAATCACTCTTTCCTCCTTAGGAGAAAAATACATTTCTTGAGTATAACTGCTACCTACGTTGGTTCTTCTTATTACAGGCAGATGACAAAACACAGCAGCTGAGACTGTGTGGTGTAATCTGACTGACCTACATTTCACTAAGCATCAACCTCTACAAGCTTTAAACACATTATTTCCTACTTTCAACTCATTTCAGCATTTAAACTAAAGTTTTCCAAAAGTCTCCCTACAAATGAGGAAGATTTCATTTAACAGTCTCTGTAATCAGACAGAGGCATGACTTTCTGTGTTTATTTATAAAGTATGCTGTATGTTTGAGTCATATGTCACCTAACAACTGCACCAAATCCCATTTTTCACTCTTACACCTCATCCTAAAAAGACTAAAACAAACATGCAATTTTCTTCTGAGTGGATGATATTGAAAGGGTTGAAGGTACTAAGGTTTAGTATTTTACAGCTCTGAGGGAATTAAATGGATCACATGGAATTGAAATACATTTTTTTCTGGTCACTGTTTTAATAAAACATTATTGTAGCATCTTTGAACTGTTGAAGTGTATTCAGAAATATTCAGTGAAATGTGAACCACAATGCAATTCCATTCATCTTACATTACAGCATCTTCGGGCCAAATAAATAATCATTAGAGAACACTTAGTTTAGAGGATAGATAGATAAATAGATATATATGTACATATATGTATATATACAAGACAACATAAAAATAGCTCTAAGCTATTCAAGTAGATTCTTTGCAGTACAATGATTTTTTATTAAGAACATGATAGAAAGGCAACAGTGTACTAGCTAAAGGGACACTGGTCAATCAATATTTCTGTTTATTGATCTACCTTTAAAATATTCTGCTGTTAAGAATTGTTAAAGCATCTCCTTCCTCTACGAAGAGGACAGTCAAGTGGAGGGAGACAAAACCACTTTGGAGACTGGTGTTGATATTACAATAATTATTCTTAGGAACAGAGGGTTTTAGGTATTTCCATTGTGCTTGCCAGTTTCCAAGTGCCCTGGAAAACATGAAAACAGCAGTGACAGAGAGTCCATGCCTGGGCAGCAAACC
This sequence comes from Pachycephala philippinensis, assembly GCA_013397055.1. Lineage (NCBI taxonomy): Eukaryota > Metazoa > Chordata > Aves > Passeriformes > Pachycephala > Pachycephala philippinensis. Next base: position 308,494 of record VWZT01008693.1, on the reverse strand, counting down.
AAGACAAAGCTGGCTTATCTGATTTGAAGCCTGAGAGGTCCGATGGCAGCTTGTCCGCAGGAGCACGGAGTGGGCTGTGTGAAGGTGGCACTGTAGGTCTGCTGGGTGCCCACCCTGGATTGCCAACCTGCAGCCAGAACCCACAGCAGAGACTGCTGCTTGCCACGCTCTTGACAGGCAGAACTACACATTTGCATTTAAATTATCTCAGAGCCACTGCAAATGCTAAAAGTTAGAGAAAACAAGGCCAATAGTGTACATCTCTTACACTCCTCTGCAGTGACTCTCATAATTGGTTCACCGCTGTTCTCCACTGCTGTTCATTTTTTCTCTAAATTGCTGTACGTTTATAGCTTCTTAAGACAGATTATTTTCTTGAACTCCTCTATAGCACACATTGATCTTCTTTCTTCTGTAACCAAGTAATAATTATGTAGCTTTCCAATAACCTTAAGTAAAAAAGAAAAGCCCCAAATCATACTCCACACTGCTGATACCTTTATTCTAACCTGTATATGCTGTTATTTTCAGTGACAGCATTTACTACTGCTGTGAGGAGTTGCAGTTCTGTATCTGAAGCATCTTGATCTGTAAAATAGTTCTGTATATCCCTGATAAGAAATTTTAAAGTTTCTAACTTCTCAAAACTATTTATTACTTCTCAGACTCTGAGAGCCCAAAGTATTATTCCAGAGCACCTTCTGTGGGCGTGTATCACGATGAGAAAGCAAAATTGGAAGACACCATTACTACCTTGACAATTACATTTACCAGGCAGGGCTGAGGAGAAGTGCATTCCCTGGAGAGACAGAATTACATGCTAAAATCACTCAAAGGGATCACCTATCACTTGATCTAAATAGGTGCTGAGAACTCATTTTATCAGCATTAACTGATCACAGCAAAAGACTGTTGGTTAAAACAATCCTGGTTACAATTCCATACACCAATGTAATTCAGACAGACTCTCATTAGCCCATTAACTCATGTGCTGGAAGAAAAAGCTCGTGGTCTTGGTTCAACTCTCTTTTCAGTCACTGCTTGTCACTGTTACAGGTATTATTTAAATACCTCTCCTTTAGAACATCCAGAATCCAACTTGTGGAATATTTTTGTTAATGAAAGCCTCAGGCCCACATGACGTGAAAACAAATGTGCTCATGTCTCCTTAATAACTTAGAAAGGAAATAAAATATGAAATACAAACTCTGGTCTGCTTCTGTGTGCTACTCCAGGTGTTGCTTTATCCACTCCTCTCTTCTGGGGTGTGAGGCTGACAGAGGTCCAACACACAGCAATTGTGTTTTCCACTGTCCCCATCCATGAACACATCAGGTGCATGAACAAAGCTGCAAACATCTTGGGGTGCTGTCTTCTCTTAGATCTCGTCTTTTTGAAGGTACCGTCGGCCAGGGTCCCTCACACTACACTTGTACATCCTTGCACTGCACAGACCAAGCTCCACCATTCATTAAGCCTTGTTTTTCACCCTGCCTTTGACAAGCTGCATGGCAATATTCATTCGGGCTACCCTACCATCACAGGCTGATTTGTAACCTGACTGCTCAGCTGTCAGCTCCACTGCAGGTCGTGTTTCATTTTAATAAAACTGTGGGAGTGAGACAACTTCTTTGTACGAGCATGGCAGAGGCCTGGAGCTTGCCTGACTCAATCCATCGAGGATTTATTTATTAGCTGGTCTTCAATATCTATTTAAATATGAAGTGTTAGTGATATGACACAATGCTCAGAATAAATTTAATTGACTTTTGTTATTTTTTCCTTTTTGGGGTCAGAAGAACTGAGTGGTGTTAACGCTCTGCTGCTGTAAAGGCTCCTCTACCCATTAGTGACTGCAGAAGAGAGTACAAACCTACCAAACATACCAACACACAGGACTACACCCCAGCCTGCTGAGTATACTCACACTTCATATTAAAACCTCAACATTGTGAAGTATTTAATTCAAACAGGTGAAGTTTAATGAGGAACAGGAGTTTAACTCAGCTAATCTTGATGGACTAATTATTTTTTTCTCAAATTTCCAAACAGTTAATATAAAACACCCAAATGCTTTCCAATAGCTTCCACATCCTCAAAAAATAAGGCACCTGGATTTGTCATTTCTAGAACTGCACTAAACTCACACCACTTGCATTTCTCAAAAGGAAAATGTAAGCTTGTGGGTTAAAAAAAGATAAGGCTCACTTAAATGGGAGGAATGCAGAATCTTTGCAAAGTTTAATTCATAGAGTAAAATATAGTAAAAGAAGTATAAATATATAGGAGACAACTAGAATTAGATTCCCAGGGCAGCAACATTACTGGTTCTGACAAGGTGAATTTATCCAAGCTTTCACAAACAGGATGTCAGATTTACCTCAAAACATGCTTGTATTTTTCTGTTCCATCTTTTCAATCTGATGACATTTCACAGACTGCTGTGCCATTAGCAAATAGGTTGCTACTTTTAAAAAATGGCTTTGTCAAGCTCAGAATTTAACAGAGAAATACAGTTCTGATTCTGACACCTGTGTTTCAATTCACTATCAATCATCAGGTTAATTATTGCTCAGGAGGTAAATGTAAACCAAGGTGCAAAATAACCTGGAACAATTTTTGCACTCTCTAATGCCCTTTTTGTCTCACTGATGTAATCAACAGAAGAATAAGAAAAAGGCTGAAATTCTTTCCATTATAGAAAATAACTTTGTTCAATAAAAACTTCTTTGCAGGTCTTGTTTAACTCCATAAATGACATTTTGGTCTGATTGATGTTTTCTGTTGACTTGTATAAAGCTGCAAATCATTGCCTGTCTTCTGCTTGTGACAGGATATATATATACAGGGTATATATATATGGGTATTTTATGAATTTTATCTATCTGGAAGAATAGCTGTTTTTTAAAAGGTAAGAAGTAAGATATAGGTCTGATTCTGCAGCCCTGACCTTGTGTTGCATTGTCTTAATATAGATAAAAATTCCAAGGAATGACATACAGTCATTAATTGTCTTCAAGAAAGATTTTTGCCTTTTAACACCATTTCAGAAATGATACGTAGACCAATGACAAGAGTGTTCGCTGAACTTAAAATTATTTTAATTTGCTTGAACTTCTACGACAAATAAAACCAAGAAAATAACTGAAAAAAACATGTTTCAAACCTCACTAGGGAGGAGTTGATTCACTGTCAAGAACTGCTTTCTGTGTCCTGCACTGCCCCTTGCTGGAGTACCTTACAAATGTGACAGTGTAAACTCTAACAGCAATACTAATTAAAATGTTTTATTAGCATCTGAACTCTGAAAATTTTTAAGATAAAATGATTGCACAGTTTATAAAGTTGCTTAATCAACAGATCATTGTTACACATGTGGACTTCTTTTCGGTAAAACTATTGACCATTCCCACTTGCAAAGACTAATTTTGATCCATACAGAGCTGATGGACATTGTTAGCTTTTCTTTTTTTTTTTTCCCTCATAAACAATTACTATTGAAAAAAGAAAATAGTAAAATAAAATACACAGAAATATTGCTGCTTTACTGCTAGTGAAAAGTGGCGAGGAAACCAAGTCAGGCAGATGCTTTCCTAAAAAATATGTCCAAGATGTACAGTAAATGTGAACATGCCCTATATATAGAAATGAGAATAAGAAAAAAAAAAAAATAGCAATGTCTCTTACCTGTGAAACTCCCTTAGCATTTCCTGTTATCTGTCAAAAAACCCCTGAAAATCTGGTGTCTCTTCCCTTTGTGTTTGTTACTAATCATAGATGCACTCATTCATTCTCACAATTCCGAGCTTGACAAAATAAACACACTTGAGTACCTGTGTCTGCAACCGCATTTTCCAGCTTTAGTGTTCTGGTCATTGTTTGATTGCTTTTAAGTTTTCCACCATGGATAATATTCAACCTCAAAAAAATAACATGTTTTCACAAAACTTTAAAGGTCCTTTGTACAATCGTGTATGTAGAAAAACTGGATTACATGTTAGAAGATAAATGAATGCTTTCCTGCATTAAAGTAAATCCTACCACAACACAACTTCTAACAAAATGATTTGTAATATTCCTCATCTACTTGTAATTTATTCAGTTGTGCTTGTATTTTTAATTGGATCCTAACTGCATATATTAGGTTTGAAGAAAGCTCTTCTATGATGCCAGATTTATGTAAGCCTGATGCAAGTTACTCTATCCTTGCCTTTCAATGGGAACAATCCTTTGTTGGTGAATGAAGCCAAGGACTGACCTTCCTTGAGCTCTCTCTCTGGAACTACACATTCTTATTTGTCAACAAATAGTAAAGCACTCTACTGTACACTTGGTCTTTGCACTGGACTGAGTGACATCACTCCCCTGAAAGATGGGGACAGTGTAAGGGTCAAAACAACTCGACTACATTTCAAATATTGCCTTTAATTTTAAAATGCACAGAGGAAAAAAAAAAATAAAAGAGCCAAAGGCAGCTAGTTACGTAAAAGCCTTTAAGAACTTGCAGAGAAAGACTGAGGGAGGAGCCTAGCCCTGGCCATACTGACAGCAGAGTACCTTCTGACTTTCTCAAAGCTTTGATTTCACCCTCAGACTTCTAAAACAAGTTGGGAATTTGGCCCAAAATATAAAGGGGCCAAGTGGCAAGAACAGGAATTAAACTGTACCTCTTAAATAATTCTCCCTGCTGACAGATCTGTGGGTGGTAAGAACATTATGGGAACAGAAATTACTAAAAAATATGAGGCAATATTGGAAAAGAACACCACCAAGCACTTGCATCTCTTTAAGAACTTAGAAGGAAAATAAAGTATAAAACATTAACTTTGGTCTGTGTCTCTGTGCCATTCTAGGTGTTGATTTAGTCACTCCTCTCTTTTGGGGTGTGAGGCTGACAGAGGTCCAACATGCAGCAGTTCTGTTCTCCTACTGTTTCCCCATCCAGGAACACATTGGGATACGTGAACAAAGCTGCAAACAGCTTAGGGTGCTCTCTTCTCTTAGCTCACACACTTCTGCTACTCGAGGGAAGCTCAGTGTGGCTATTTAAAGTGTCAACTCACTGCCACAGCTGATTACACATCTTCTCTAGAATGGGGCGTCATCAAAGAAAAAAAAAAATCAGTGTTTTTCAGAGTGGAGAGCTCTATGTGAAAGCTAAATTTAAGCCTGCCAAACACACCAAGCCCCTTTCCAGGAAGCCTGCAGGAGAGCAGTACTGTGAATAAGAATCTGGATGCTACCACAGACGTAGCATGACAAAAAGGATGACAGTAAGTCTCAAGGGTAAGATGGTGTTGCTGTGCTTCATCTGTATAAAATGAGGCAGCCCAACTCCCAATTTACTCGTAAGACTTGATTGAGGGGGACAGAAGGACAATATATTACTTCTGTATTTGGCACCAGTGTCACTGTGGCTGGAACACTGTGCCTATTTCAAGCATCCAAATTTCAAGAAGGATGCTGAGAAATTGGACAAGGTTCATAACAGAGCCTAGGGAATGATTAAAGAATTAGAAGACATGCTTCTAGTGAAAGACACCAGAAGGTTAATCTACTTAGCTCATCAAAGAGAAGGTTAAGGGTTGGGTCTTAATCATAGTCTCACATCTAGTATGAGAAGCAGAAGTTTGACAGTAAAAGAGTTTATTTTCTGCCTAGTTATCAGAGGTCCAGTGGTTGAAAGCTGAATATAAATACATTCAGATTCAGAAAAGACAGAAGGCATGTTTGTTTACTAGTGTATTTAATTTTAACCAGGAATGGTAATTAACTACTGGGGGAAAAAAAAAAAAAGCGTGCTACATTTTACCAGTAATGTCAAATCAGATTGATGCTTTTCTGAAAAATTACATTGCAGTTCAAGTACAGATATTGGATACAGGTTGTGCTTTTTACTGAAAGATTTAAATAACACAGAAGAAACTTACAGAAACAATCTCATCAACATAATGTACTAAAGAGAATTGCCATGATTTCTGAATATAAGTCCTTTAAGTCAAAACTAGTTCTGCCTAAATCTGAATTTAAAAAGATGCCTCCTGAACACAGAATCACTAAAAGGACATAACTAGCAGCAACTTGTAGGTAGAATTAAACATGTGAATTTAGCCAACCTCAAAACACATACACAATATCTATTTCATTAAGGGCTATATTCTGAGAGACTGTTTTGCCACAATGCTCCCCAAATCATTCCCAGTTATTGATTTGCAATGTCCAAGTGGATGAATGTGACTCTGATAAGGATGATGATAAGGACGAATGCTTCAAAGTTGAATGATTGTCCATAGCTGTCTGACAGATAAGCTTCTGAACTTGTCTGACATTACTGGGAAAATGCAACATAAAAATTGAACAGCTATTGCTCCGATCCCAAACTAAAACTCCTTTGTGTACGCCTTCACCTTCACCAATTGCCTGCAAGCCTAAATTTCACAAATAAAAAGATGTATTGTTTACATCATATTAACTAGTAGACAACTTTTTGGTAGACCAAAGAAAACATTACAGTGACCTGACAGGCCTTAATGTTAACCTGGAGGTATGCCAAAATCTGCCTATTTCTTATTCAGATTGACTTTTATTATCTGCTTATCAGAACCTGAAAGTATTGACTGCAGAACTGTCCCTTCCTTTCATGTGTCAAGCTTGGAAAAATGGTTGTCAGTCAGTAGTCAGATTCATACGCTTGCCTTGACACACAAAAAGTGGATTTCTTTAGAGACAGCCTAGCACTTTCTTCATTCACTGAGTGATTTGGCTTCACAGTTTGTTGCCCTGGGAAAATAATTTTAAAATATTTTACAAATATGTTATCTCTCATTTTAGCATACATATATTCTTGAATGCTTACAGTATTTTCAGCATTCTTTTACAGTTAAAGGTGAGAGCAAGATTCTTTTGTCCTGTCAGGATCAGAGGATTACCCAGCAGAAAGGTGCCATGAGTAGCAGGACAATAATGCCACAACCCAGCATTGCCTAGGGCTGATGCCCCACTAGAGTCTCCGGAGATTTTCCAAAAGGAAAGGGACTGGACATGTTGCTCTAGGGCTCAGAAGAGGTTCATGGTGCAGGTCTGTGCCCCAGGCCATCTTGCAGAGATGGGCATGGCTGCATGCAGTGTAAACCAGCTCAGCACTAGCCCATGCAATGCTTGTTATCCAAAGCATTCAGACAGATCTAAACCAGCTGCACACCTAAAACATGCCCGTGTTCTGAAGGACAGTATTTTTTTTTATTTTCAGCATATTGTGTTTCTTTATATGCTATTGTTCTATATTTTACCTTTTTAGAAAAGTTTAGGACTAAATCCCTTTGTTTTTCCACATACTAATGGGATAGTCTTATCAAGAGAGACATTAAAGCAGCCAGTACTTTCTGAGCAATCTGCATCAATCCAGGATAGTAAAAAAATATACAGGTTACTACAGAGCTTAGGAAATGAAACACTGATCCTAGGCAGTAGCGCTAAGAGCTTTACAGGTTTAATGTTTTACAGCTGTGGAGGTGTATGTTTGTATATTTCTAAACTGCTTAAATCAGTGGGATGCAATACTGTAAGCCTTGAGGATCAAGCTTATTTTTGAAGGTTCAGGGGACAATAACAAATGCTGACACAGATTCTCTGTATTATTCTGAGTTATATTTTTGAAAGTGTAAGGTGAATTCAGAATATTTTTACATTAGATGGACTCTCGCAGACTTTTTTCTTACAGATAGGCTTGGGACAAATGCTAACATTTTCCTGTTTTGCCATAGTGTGCTGTTTTTTCCCCATCAATTATTGTGGGCACAACACGGCTCCCCAGCACCATGGCAAGGTGAAAAAGGCAACTTACCAAAAGTCAGTAGCCCTTTTCTGATGTTTTGTTCACAGAGGGATGCATACTGTGCAAAGAAAGAAGTTGCAAGACCTGTCTAAGCAGATTTTACCAAGTTATTTTGTGCCATTTCAGTGACTCGAACTGGTTTGCTGCAGATGGCACTCAAGTTGGAAGAAGGTGGGTGTTGTGAGCAAGACATTAGGCTTTGAGGGGCAAGAATTGAGGTTCTGCATCTGGGCACTAACAAACCAGATCAAGTCATACCCTGAAACTCAGTCTAGAGGAGTTTTTTTTCCTGCTGTTTAAGGGAACTGAGTCATGGAGGAATCCTGAACAGTTTAAGGAACACTAGAGACTAAGCAAGGGAATACAGTCAGCTCAGAGGTGCGATGTGGCAGAGCCATAGCATAAGAATATGTTCTGGCAGATAGACAGTTAAAGAGATACAAGCATTTCATTGCAAGATTTGTTTTAGAGGTTTGTGTTTAGCCCTATCTAGCAATAGCAACCAGAAAATCCTGTTAAGGAACAGCAGCAGTAATGCACACAGAGACATCCTTCTGTAGAAGGAAAATGTGAGGTCAGTATGAACTGGGGCCTAGGGATGAAAATGTGTGACTGGATGACACTGCATCCATTGCTACACAGCAGAGACATGCTCATCCAAGTTGCATAAGAAGCAACAACAACGTAGGTCTTACATTCCTTCCCCTCCAAGGTACACAAATATGCAAATTTAACATCAAGTTGTTACTTTCAATCATTTGTAGTGGAGGTACTACAATTAGTACCCTCAAATGAATGTTTTGAAAACTATGATTACTAGATAATAGTCAATAAAAAGCCCACATACAAATTTTTGTACCAAGAGGGGCAAGCTCCGTATATGTATGCCAGCATACCACATTACTTGTTAAAACCAAGGTCTCATGAATAGCATGTTCACAGGAAACCTCATTATAGAGAGTATACTAGCTACTGCCTAGCAAAAAATGTATCTGAAAATACACTGTGAAGAAGCTGAATATTGATATACTGCATATAAATCCAATGGGGAAAACTGTCAAAGGTTCCAGACTTCAATAATACCTGTGTTAGCAGAGTTAATTGGAAGTCTTACCTATAACCTTTTCTGAATATTTCCTCTTCTGCAATAATCTGTTATTTCCTTGCTTGTTAATGGAACAACAGGTAGAAATTTCCCAAGTGACAGCCTGCTCTGCAGGTTGGCTTATAAACACAGAGGAGTACATTATAGCCATCCTCTGTTAAAGCTATTGTTCTGGGGATACAATTTGCAATCTTCCTAACCAACTTGAAATAACCTCAAATATTTTGTTTTGCTATTAGAAAGGCAGAAAAACAGCACATCAGTTTGTTTATTTTTTTTCTTTGAAGGAATTCTTGGATACTACAAAGACCTGTTTCAATTTTAATAAAACTTCAATGATATAAAAAACGAACACTTGGAGATACTGTGCTGTAAGAGCTGTAACTGAAGGGAATACAATGATATAGTGGTAGAGGGAAAATACACTGGTAGAGAGTAAAAGATATTTCATTGGGAGATTCTCTTTAAGGTTTTCATTCATCCCTACACAGGAATAAAAAGTAGAAAAGATTGCAAAGGGAGAGTATACAGTAATATATATATAAAGGCTAGACAGCTGCAGTCCTTTTTTTTTTTAATTAAATTGAGCAGAGTATAAATATGCACATATATTATCTTTCATATAGTGTTTGTTTTCCTTACTTTTTTGGCATAGAAGTTCATTTTAAAAATAAGATACATGACAAGATGTTTTTCTTTAATTTAAAAGAAGATCTTATGCCCTTCTCAGAAATCTTACTCTATCTTTAAGTCACAGTAGGAGGTTTTTTAGCTCCTCCATACATGATTCAACAGAGGTATAATGGGATCTGTGCTTCACAAGACGAGAGGGAACACTACACAGGAATCTTCTACAAGCTCAGAGGAGCATTATAGTCCTAGTGGAGCAGGCAGATCAAGCTTCTTTGTTGGAAGTCAGTTCTGGTCCCAAATGTCTTATGTTTAAGGTGAAACTTGCGAAACAAATTAAAACTGAAGCATTCACATGTAAACTGTAAATCTTATGATTTATCATTACACCTAAAACTGCCAATGTATAGATCTCCAATGTCCAGGAATGATGGAAAACCTACATTACCTGTTGTGCATACTTGTTTACTATTTAAACTTTTCCTATGTTTCCCTTCCTAGCCCTAACCCTAACCTTTTCACTTTCTTAGGTTACAATATTAGTATTCCTTCAATGAAGCTTGTCTATGTGAATTAAATTGTACTTGAGTTCTGAAGGATTCAGATGCTCTATTATTTTATCCTGTTTTTTTCTCCAGATTACTGATTTTTCCTGAGAAAAAAAGGCTTCAGCAAGAAGGTGTTGCCACTAGCTCTCAGCTGCATGAAGAAAAGATGTCAGAGCAGCACTAGGAGCATCCAATTTAGATAAGGGTAAGTTCTATTTGGAAAATTTTAGAGAATGCTAGGATAAGAAGGTTATCTTCTGACCAGCTGAATGACAGTCAAGAAAATGTAAGCATCCTTCACAAAGGGTGGTTGTATCAGAGAAAGTACATTAACAAAATGAATAAGAACATCCTACTCAGAATCATTTACAAAGTTATTGTACCAGATAAGAAACAGCTAGAGTTCAGGAGTCTATCTCTTATAAAACATGATTAGATTCCTTAATCTTAGGAGTGATGAATATTTACTGTTGAGCTCTTGAGTGTATCTGAAGATTTACATACATTTATTCCAATAATTTAAGATTTGACAAAATACTGATACAGCTTGTAAGCCTTTCCTCATGGAGGCACAGCTGAACTGGCAAAGCAGCCTTCTACCAGTACAGCTGACAGTCAATACTTCAAGTCACATAAAAGAAATCATGGAATAATTTCTTTTTCTGCTACAATCACTTCTGCATACCAGGGCTCCTGCTCCTGGGGAAATTATCAACCAGAAGCCTCCTCCTCTGCTCCTTGTGTTCTTGCTGGGTGGCCCTGGTAAAACCCTGACACAGAAATGAGGTCTCAGCACAAGGGGAAATGTCTTAAACAGCTCCATGAGCAACGACACCAGGACAATGTGGTCTCTGGGCCTGAGGCACTGGACTGACTCACTAAGGAAGCGTGGGTTCCCATGGGATCTTCTCCCAGGGTGCAAGCACCAGAGGGACTGCACTCATCGAGGGGTATCTGTGCTGCTTGGTAAGTTATCAGGAATCTATCAAGTCTCCCATTTACAAAACAAGGATAAAAGAAAAAGGTAACTGTAAATGACCAAAGGGATGGAAAAATAACTGGCTATACCAAAACCAGAGAGCAAAGAAACTGAACTCAGTGACACTCCCACTGCCCTCCCCAAGGAGGGATGTAGTATTACTTGCAAATTCCTACTGACTATCCTTTCTTACGTCTTTGATTATAAAGATTGTTGGAATATATATATATCGTAAAAAACTCCCAAATCCAGCATATGATATGTAATTTACAGAGAAAAGAAAGTTGAAGAAATTCCTTGACTAAAAGTTATATTCTTAGTTCTTATTCCAAACTGGGCCACTTTACCAGATAATATGATTTATTCTTAGCTCTTCTTTGAGAAGGAAAGATGTGTCCAACTATGCTCCAGAGATAGTGCATTTCTTCTAGACCTCTATGGCCAAAAATGATCAGTAGCTTGGTAGTTTTATGCAGTAAGGTCTATGCAAAAAGAAAAGTGCAAGCTTGCTTTGCAAACCAGAGGCTTACTTGGAGCCTCCCTCATCTGTGTTGTCACTTCTGAAGAGCTCAGTTCCTTGCAAACAGAGGAGCTGCTTCTTTCTTCTCTAAATACTATTTTCTTTTCTTCTGTATTTTATAGCATTGTGGTTTTCTGCCTCCCGATTACTGATTTTGCTGTAACACTTCACAGAGTGTGAGTACACATCTGTGGGCATAAGAAGTGCTAACACTGCAGTATCAACATTTTAGCAAATGTTACCTTCAATAAGCATGCTTCATTGGAGACAGCAAGAGTGTGTTTGTGTGAAACTAATCTTCTGGAAAAAAGAAATTGAGCCATCTTGGTAAGATAATTTCCACCTAATATTTTAGATCTGCAATGAAGATGTCTACAGTCAAGCTAATAGGCTGTGCTTTCTTTAGAGTCAATGAAGAGAAATAAAAATTTGGACTATATGATTTGTGTGACCATTTTTAAACACATAATTTAGAATGGACTCATGTACATCCTACAAGTGCTCAATACTTTCTGTGAACTAAAAAGGTATTCACTGAGAAGCTTGGCTACGTCAACTTTTACACTGTAAACATTTATTTTGGCATTATGAATCCCACTTTCTCTAAAGAAGAACAAGAAAAAGGGAAAAAAGAAAAGAAAAAAGCAACTCATGAAGCAAGTCTGATTGTCAGAACTGTGTCTTGAAGAGCTGGAGAGTTGTTAAATTCCTTGCAGTTCTCTAGCTGTGCTGCACAACTTCATAATTTGAATCTTCCTTCCATCTACAACTGGATGCTGTTGATTTAATTTCAGACAGATACTAATTCATTAACAAATCAATTTAATCAACTAAGCACAATCAATGTAACTCCAACTACAAATTTGATTTGTTGATTGTACTAGTCTCTTGTAATCAGTTTTGTAAAAGAAAAAAGTTTTCAGGTTAATTGATTTTCATCCTACTGGCTTGTTAAACTTCCATAAAATGCTAAAAAGAACATTGAGACCTTCTGCCCCCAAAAAGAAATACAACTTGTAGCTCTGCAAGAATAGCTATAAAGCAACTGAACCTTTTGCCATTTTGCCATGCTTCTGACTTACAACAGTCACCCGCAGAAGATCAATAAGTTAAAGCACTCTGAAATGATAATGAGATTCTCCCACCAACCAGTAGGAACTCTTAGAGGGTAGGTGAAATGTAATACAGAAGTATTTGTCTCACAAAGAGAAGAAGAACCCCTGTCCGAAAGACCTAGCACAGAAATCCATTTTGTGTTTCAACTGGCAAATACATTTGAAATTCAGAGCTTATAGCAGAGCACTGGAGCCTTTCCTTCTTCCAAACCAGAAAATGATACTGGAAAATTATTTATCCTAGAGTTTCATGCTCTCAATTTCCACTGTTCCAAATTCCAGGAGTTGTTTTCCTTCCTGGACAACAACTCATGAGAAGGGAAAGATCTTAAAGGGACAACAAATAACAGTGTAAGGAGGTCTTTTGTCTATGATTGCCAGAGTAAGGTCATGTAATTTTATGTATCCTGAAGTACATAAATAAGAAAAGCCCCCCAAACCAACAAACCACCAAATCTGGTTCCTTAAAATTTGGGGAGAAAACTGAGCTTTCCAGAGGAGCAAGAACTGCTACCAAAGGATACTAAGGGAGATGAGATCTTACATTTCCAGGATTTTTCCACCTATGTTTATGGTCCCTCAGCATCAAGATATTCAAGGTGAGAGATGTAAAAATGCACTTGTGGGCAGTGGTTATAGCACCAGTTTATTGATACACAGTGGATCCTTTCTGTGTGTTTTAGTGCACAGTTATCAATGGTGGTTTGTCAGTTGTGCATGAAGAACTTAAAAATGATTTGAGGTTGTCATATGATCCAAACTGGATATTCAACTGCAGTTTGAACAGTATTTTCTCTGCAATGGGGATAGAAATCTGAAATTGGCTACTTTATGTAGTGGATTAACCCTGGCTGGATGCCAGACACGCACCAAAAGCCGCTCTATCACTTCTCTCTACAAGTGGACAGTGGAGAAAAAATATAATGAAGGTTTCATGAGTTGAATAAGGACGGGGAAAGATGACTCACCAAATAGTGTCATGGGCTAAACAGGCTTGAATTTGGGATAGTAACTGAATTTATTATTAACAGAATCAGAGTAGGATAGTAAGAAGTAAAATAAATCTTAAAGACACTTTCCACCACTCCTCCCTGCCAGCTCTACCTCCTCCCCTGCAGTGGTGCAGGAAGACGGGGAATGGGAATTATGGACAGTTCATCACACATTGTTTCTCCTGCTGCTTGGGGACAGGAGTCCTTCCCCTGCTCCAGTGTGGGGTCCCTCCCTTGGGAGACAGTTCTCCGTGAACTTCTCCAAAGTGTGAGTCCATCCCACAGGCAACAGCTCACAACTTCTCCAAAGTGTGAGTCCATCCCACAGGCAACTGGTCACTTTTTCATGGGGTACAGTCCTTCAGGCACAGCCTGCTCCAGGGTGGGACCCCAACAGGGCCACAAGTCCTACCAGGGAACCTGCTCCAGCATGGGCTCCTCTGTTCATGGGTCTTCAGGTCCCTGCAAGGAGCCTGCTCCAGCAGGGGCCTCCCACGGGGTCACAGCCTCCTCTTGGGCATCCACCTGCTCTGGCATGGGATCCTCCATGGGCTGCAGGTGAATCTCTGCATCCTTCCATGGGCTGCAGGGGCACAGCTGCCTCACCATGGTCTGAAACGTGGATTTCAGGGGACTCATGGCTCTGTCGCCTGAAGCACCTCTTCCTGCTCCTTCTCCACTGACCTTGGTGTCTGCAGGGCTGTTCTTCTTACAAGTTCTCACCCCGCTCTTCTCTGGCTGCAATTACTTCCGCACAGTAACTTTTTTTTCCTTCTTAAATCCATCATCACAGAGGTGTTACCACCATTTCTAATTGGCCCAACATTGACCAGCAGCATGTCCAGCTTTGGGGCTACCAGGGGTTGGCTCTGCCAGACATGGAAGAAGCTTCTGGCAGCTTTTCACAGAAGCTACCCCTGTAGTCCCCCCACTACCAAAAGCTGGACACACAAACCCAATGCACCATATCACTGCCAAAAGATAGCAGATGTTTTTGTATAACTCATCAACCAAAATAGTCATTTTATCCTCTAAAACACATTTCTAATACTGATAGAATCACTCCAATACCTAACTAAGTGTTAACTAGAGGAATTAAATCACAAAGTGGACAACAATAAAGTTTTTGCCAGTGTGCTAGCTCCATAGCTATAAACAGTAAGACAGAACTGGAGGGAAATTGTAATTTTTCCAATTTTCTTTCTTGTGAGTAAGGACATCAAAAGTAATGCAGAGCAGAAAGGTAACCTCACACACTGGAAGTGATACATAAATATGACATCATCCAAAGATCCAGCAACACTTCATAGGCTCAAATACTACTTCCAGCAAAGCAAGGTGCTAGTGGAAATATTTCTCTTGTGCTTATTGGTGCTATGTCTGATCTGCACATGCGCAGCTGACCAAGGCTCAGCCCTGAATATTTATGATATATGATCAGCATGTAAGGTATTTATACACATAATTGATGGTTGTACCTATTAAAGCAGTTTGATCAGTGGGGCAGAATACATGGAAGAAGCTTTGCTGAAATTCATACCAATAAGGACCAGCACTGGACCTTAACAGGGTGGGGAACACACTGTGTTGGCATTAGGGAGTTTTATATCAATATAAAGTTAGAGTTTTCCAAGAAAAAAAAAATTTTATCCAAAAAGAAAATAAATTCCCCCCCACCCCCCTGCCAGAAAAAGTCCTTGTGCTCAACATAAGTGGCGACAGTAGGAAAAACCACCAGGTCTTATTGATTAGCTTTGTCTGTATTTTCTTTCTCCTAGATTTTCTACACTCACGCAGGCCTGTCCCAGGTCTTTTAAAGGATGTGAAATATAACTGTGGTTACTTAATTTCTGAAGGCAACACAAGAGAAAAGAGAGAACAAGGAAATGAAAGGCTAAATCGCTAGCTGGATTAAAGCAAGCTGTGGTCCCCGTTTTGTCCCAAGAACAGACACAGATCGTCAGTATTTCAGAAAGAAGGAAATTACTTCTGACCTTGCACACGAGATAGTCTGGCTATCTGGTCATTACAAAAAGAAGCTTATGATCCTCTCTGATCTGAACTGATGTGGAAACTTGGCCTGCCTTGAATTAAGTTGAACATGGAAATTCAACTAGGGAGATTCCCTTCTGTCCTTTTTACAGTTTATTTTAAATCTAATTTATCAAGCAGTGCCCCTAATCTGCTTGTAAACTAGTTTTAAACTGTCAGAGTTGTGCAGCTATCAAGGAAAATTGTTCACATTTTACACAACTGCCTAACTGAGTATTTACTCTAGAGATACAGCTGCATCCAAAAAAGGTAATTCATCTTCACAGGCAAATATTTTCAATTTTTATAATTTCATAAATGATTTTTAAAGAGAATTTAAATCTTCAACTACTACTCCTCCGCAGCCACTGAGAGAAAGAAATGGAAGGTAACACTCTGTCCTTCAGTGCCTCATCAGTGCCCTTGTTTTGTATTTTTACAGCAGTAGCTAATATCTCACTTGCTGGTTCCTCCTTTGTGTCATACACCTGTCTGTCTTTTGTCACTTCTGTGACAGCCATTCTGTTATTTAAACATATCTTTCCCTTGCATCTAATATAATCACAAGCCTATCTGCAAAGGTGAAGCTGCATCTTCTAATTTGTACTTGAGCAAAACTCCTGTGAATTTCAGTGACAGGATGGAATGCTGTTTGCTAAATTTCCAAGTGTAAATGCTCTCAACAAAAAGGAGAAACATGCAAATTTCAGTGGGAACATCCTTACCAATCTCTGCCTTTGGCCACAGACAGAGACAATTCCTCTCCCAGCCTGTGAAGAGGGCTGGGGAGTGCATGGAGACATGACTTTTTTCACTGCAGAGTTAGCTTCAGTTTATATTTGTGCTGTTGATTACTCAGGTCCCATTCATGAAAAAAATACCCACCAACAAACCAGTAACTCTCATTCAAGAATAGTTATGCTTTCAACAGGAGTTACCTTACCCAACAGTAGAAATTAGCTCAGGAAACTGATTTCCTGAGCAGATCAGCTCAGCTACTCTGCATTGCTATGCTGTTAATTTACATGGTGGCTTTCCTCATTCAAGCCACATTAACTTGAGGGGCATTAGCTTGAGTGTATGCAATTTAAACTAATTCTTTAGTAAGGACAAGTTCTATCAAGTAGCTTTTAGCATAACCTTGTAACCTTTTTGCCAGTAGTTCCTTATCAGGAATTAATTTTAAAAGAAGAGCTTTGTCCCTACTCCTAATGGCATGTTGCACTGGAAAAAGCAACCAACCATTTGCCAGGTATTTTAGCATGCCAGACTTGCTGCTCCCTCCTAGATCAGAACAGAGTCACAACAGAGTAATTTTTATTTCACTTATTGTTCTATGTGCTTTGACCTCCAGGTTTAGTCACTTTTACCAGGAGGACCTATTACGATGAGTGCTTTTTGCTAGCCAGTGTAAATCCTTGGCAGCCAGTCCCCTCAGCCTGACTGAAACAATCAATCTGCCAGAAAATCACAGCAGTATCGTGTGCTATGAATATTTTATGGTTTACTTACTCTAATTGCCCAAGCACTAAGGTCATGCTGGTCACACCTGTTAGGATATTTTGTCCCCTATGAGGCTGAAAAGCAGGTCAAACCCCAGGATCTTCTCATAATTTGGTTAAAGAAATATGACTAGGATTAAGAAACTGATGAATTGATGAGCTTCTCCAGACCATAGAGGTATCAAAGCACTTTCATGACACCTGACCTCTTTTCACCCTGCCCACACATCTGTCAGGTGCTTTGTAGACATACTCTGGGTCTGGAGCAACACAGTGACCATTTCATTGGTTTGTGCAGTGGGTTCTGTGGTACATGCTGAAGTGGAAGGCTGATGATTAACCTCTGCTTCAATGTGGGATGCTTTTAGGTTCAAAGTCAAGCTCCTCTCAGGAGAAATGCTAACCATAATAAAAATTTACTTTAGCGGCTTCTTTTAGGATTTTTTGCATCACAGGACCTGATGTGAATATCAGCCTCTGAAACACCAGACAACTCCAATACATTTACTGAAAACATAAATGTGAAGGTTGTCCTGCACTGGATTTTCCTGCATTCAGGTTATCTGAAGAAATACCTGCTCTACATCACAGATATATATATCCAGATTCAACATGTTCTATGCAGCTGGCAAAGTTATGTTCCTCCCCCTTTCTGGTGAGGTTGAGATAGATGCCAAATGTATGTGGAGCATGGATGTATCATAAAGATTAGCAAGAAAGCTTTAAAGAATTCTACTTTGTTTCAGCACTGCGTCTGGGCTTACTCTTTAAAGACAAGAACACCTTCCCAGGTACACTTGAGTTATACCACAGTTCCAGCACGAAGCACTTGATGTCTGCAGCGTGTACTGCTGTGGTGATGCAGCAGGTGCTTAGAGATTCAAACAAACCCATCTCTCCATGCAGACCACTCTGGTATTCCACAGGCCCTGATAAGAGCTGCTGGGTGGAGGCCAGCTTTGGATGTATAGCAGTGCTTTAAGCACTAAAAGCAGTTGGGAGTTCTGTTATGAACCTCTGGAATTTGGCATTGTGGTAAAATAAGATTATGGCCCGCAGATTCAGAACAGACATGATATTCCTGCCAGAAACAAGAAACAATGACTGCAGTAGCATTCGTGTTCAAGAACAGGCAGTTCTCAGCTGTCATGCATATTGATAATTGGCAGGAATCCCTAAAAAAGAACGTTTGCTAATCACTTCTGTCCAGGTCTAACCATATTTAGCACAGAAAGCAGTTTACCAGATTCATTAGCATATTACATCATATGCTATCTGTCTCTCTGCACCTCAGTTTCTGCTGGGATTCATCGTTAGAAATTAGAAAAAGCAGAACAGAATAAAGAAGCCATCACAATTCAATAAATCCCATGAAATTATCACTAGAGAAGTAGCCTAAAGCAGGAATCCCATGTATTAGGTCTATTACACATGGTGTTTTATGCTTTTCTTGGATTTCCTGTAAAGATTTTGACTTCCAAATTAATGATGAAAATAAAGCTGCATATAATGTTTCTCATTTTTTGCTGATTTTTCTGCTGGTGAGTGACTTTTGAAATGTAATGCAGTAATACACCAAAGCTATTTCTTAGATAGGTTAGTTACAGTCAGCTGCTTTTCTAGAATAAAGATGTCATCAGAAAGTTCTCTACCTGATTCCCCTATGACGAGGATTCTTGTATACACACATAAAGTGGAAATATGATCCTTTTCTGAAATAAATTCATTACCATGCTCTAGCAGCTGTTGAAGTGATTTGCAAAGTTTAGTGCAAACCTGAACTGGCATTCAGGTATACCCAGAATGATCTGCAGAGACACTAAGGTTATGTGCCTATCACATGTTCCCAACCGTACTGAAATAGATTTAAGATTGTTTAAGTACATTTGCCTTAAAGTGATGTGAAAGCCCTTGGCCACATCTAGAATGTAGGTCATACACTTTTTCCAGGAAAATATTTTACGTATTTTTCTTTTCAGGAGGAAAAATGCCTTTGTATCACAGGATAAAGCATTGTAAGCTTGTTTGTCCTTTCAGCAAGAGGAAGCCCAGTGATAGTTTTGTCTCAGTGGAGGAATCTGCAGGCCCCACAGCCTCACATGACTGCATGCATAATACTCTGCTGAGATAAAACCAAGGAGGAACGGTTATCAGTCAAAATCTGTGAGAAAAACTACTACTGATAAGAACTGTTCATGTGACTTCATTGCCCTGGAACTTCCAGGTCAATCTCTTGACCTGGAAATCCTCAACCTGGATAAGCTGCCCCTTCTCCAGACATACATGAGAAATGAACACCATTTCAGGGCCCTGACTATCCAAACAAACTAGTAGGCTATCTCTGCAGAGAGAGTAAGTCACACCACCCAGCACAAGCCTGTGTGAAGTCACTCTTCTGCTGTTTTTCCAGTTTTCGTTAGTAGTCATACCTGAAACATGCCAGGCAATTGTCATTTCCAGGTAAAACTTTTCAGCAGCAGTAATACAAACATTTTATAGCACAGCACATCTTACTGAGACTCTCTGTCCTGAAAAACACTTATGTCAAAACGTTCTGCTATGTGCACCATCAGCTGAAGAGCCACAGCGGTGTCACCATCATGGATACTGCCTACCTTATTGTAAATCAAGTCGGAACTTCTTCAGCTTAAGCAGCTTGCATTAGAGCTAGCAAATTAAACACATATGTTGAAGATGCTACTTTAGTGACAGTGTCTGTGCTTACTAGATGAGCTACAAAAATGAGAGAGCACTGGTGATTTTCAAGTGTGGCTAATGGGGACATCTGCCTACAAGCAACACAAATCACAACACATTTTTATTTATTTTATTACTATACTAAGCTTCTACATTACAATACTCAGCTTCTACACATGGGACATATCTGATAACAGAGATTTTGCTTTTGAGATGTGCTTCATGTTTACTAAAATACTCCATCATCCTGTTGCTCTTTCATAAGCAAACCCACCTCTTATTGCTTCAAACCAAGTTTTTTACTTTTAAGTCAATCTTACGGCAAGCAACCATTCTATTCTTCCTCTGATTTTGCTCTGAATGGGCAAACAAGCCTGAGTGTAAAAAGACCACTGCTATGCTTATGGCAAATGGATAGAGGTACAGACAAAGACTGAACTCTCTCCTCTAATTCAATAGTGTAAATAAAGTAGATTAAGGGAGGAGTGGACTAAGACTTCTGCATATTTGGTATACAGGACTTGATTTGCTCTAAATGACAGTAAAGTCCCTGAGAGTTAGTACTGTACATCAAACAAAACATGACATCATAGTTATCATTCATATTAGACAGTGTCTGCTGTGTGCATTGGGTGTCTGGAAGGGGTGTGGGATATTATGCTGAGGGACATGAAGAATACAAAGGTTGAACCAACCTCAGGTTTCCAGGGCTGTTGTTTCTTCCGTTGGCTCTGAATACTGGGCAGTGGTCAGTGGTATGGAAAACTAGATGCTCAAGGACAGCTACTCTCTCACCTATCATTAAAAAAAAACACATAATACTTTCTGCTTCTGACTGCTGATTTCAGACTGAAGGCTATATATTGTCCCCTTGATGAAGTATGCCCTTGAGTAAGATTTGAAACTTGATTTTGTGTTTGTTTAAGAGGAAGCAGTGGACCACAAACACATCTCTCCTTTCCTTCAGCAAAGGAACAGCAAAACCTTTATTAATCAAATACAATAAATGTTAAACACAGACTCTATTAACACAGAGTAAATAAGCTACATGATTACATTCAACTTGGAGGTCAAGACCAAGGGGATTTGTCAGAGTCCACTTCATAACAGGCTGCCCTTCTGCCCTGCCACACCCTTTTCCCTCTCCAAATAAAGCACAGAAGGAACTGACCAAAGAAGAACCAGGACATGAAGTCTACGAGTAATTAATCTTGATTTTGGTGAACTACCTTCTGTCTGGAGGCATGAGGGAGTAGCAGAATTCACCCTCATATGAAAAAATAATTTATTCTGCACATGTGTAATGCATCCACACATTTACAGAAAAAGAAACACAAGAACATAGTAAAAACAACTGTAAGTTTTCCAAAACATGATTACTTACAGAAATTCCTTTAATACATTTGCAAGCAAACTCATATGAAATGATATGCATATTCACAAATGCAACGAGTACATTTCTCACATTTAATTGGCATGGCAGAATTTCTGCACCGATAATTTATCTGTGAAAATTATGTTAAAGATTTTGCAGATGATATAAAGACATTACAGTAAAAAACACCCAGCAAAAAATATGAACTAATTACATAATGAACCTTGAAAAATCAAGTTCTCACTTGGTACGTCACTGGTGGTATATCAGATATCTACATCAGTGGCACCCAAAAGCAGTAATCTGTTCTATAAACATTGGTGATTATACTTAATAACAAGGTCTTAATGTTGCTGAACTGACTCTCTAGGATTAGGTGTCTGCAGACGCCTCCAGTCTTGGAATGATTCATTGATGTCAAACCAGGACAGGTATCTCCCTACAGCACATATTTGTTTTTCAGAAGTGTACCTCAAAAAATCCATACTGTAAGCTTTCCTTGCTCTTCCTTAGCCTATAGGCATCTTTTAATGTCAATATATGCCTATATATGTCAATGTGTCCCTTATCCCAGCATATGTCAGAATAAATTACTTTCTAGTACTCGGTTGGAAGTTGGGGGAGTCTCTGCCCACATGAACATGCTGCACACCTGAGATCACAAGGGCTGATCCTACCTTAGCCAGTTGTGCACACCAGCAAAAGCAGCTCTGTGGAGCAAAACACTTGTAACTGGAGATTCCCACATCTGCAATTTTCCCAGTTTGCAGCTTTTCACTTCAGAGCAGCCCTGGTCTGATTCCACTGGCTGAATACTTGTTTTCAGCTGGAACATACTATGAAAACCTCTGGAGAAAACCTTACAGCTTTGTTTCCTCCCAATGGAAAGCATCTCACATGTTCTGAGACAGCTCTGCACTGCAAACCAAAGCGCAGTGTGCAGGGAGAGTTGGGAGACTTGCACTGAAAAGTGCCCTCCTAATTTGAACTAAAAGGTTAATGCAGACATACCCCACCTCACCAAGCCATGCTTATGCCACAGGGTAAAATTCTCTTTCCTCCATCTCACCTTTCAGGAAAGCTGAGGAGTTACAGTGCCAGGGAAATTTAAATGCAATCACTAAACGGCAGCAAATGGTAATATACGGGAATATAGCCTCGATGTGGAGCTGCCTCTCCCGCAAAACCTTGGGCAGAAAGTTATGGGCTTTTGCTGAGTGGCCTTCCACAGAGCCAAAAACCTATGCTAATCCAAGATGACATGAGACAAGGTTTCCAAAATTGTGTGCTCTGCAATACTGATTACTTGTGATATACGTTCGGTGGTAAAGATGATTTTTTTCTATTAGTCATGACTAATTTGCTGGTCAAGGTTAAACAAATTTAGAACAGATCTCTGCATATGGTTCTGCCTCCTTACACTAATTGCAAGCCAGCTTACACCAGGGCAAAACCTGGAGGGCCTACTGGAAGCTTCAGCAGATACTTGGGTCTGTCAAGTAGACATGCTTCATAAGTGCAGTTAGCTTGCAGCCAGTGTGAAACATATTCAGTGCTCTCCATGATTGTGTGTGTTTTAATTTGATTTAATAGTCTTTTAAATCTATGGATAATTTTTAAAATTATATATTCCCATAATTGTTCACAAATACAATGATAAGACCTGCTCCATGGAAGAACAAGGAAAACTATCGAAAAAATCAATGAAAAATTTGAAGTCCCGTCATGGAATTAGCACAGAAAGAGGTAAAGCAGTTTGTGACCAATTTAATGTGGCTTAAGCTGTACTGAGTAGAGCTTTGAAATGAGATTCTATGTGAATTTAAGGTTTTTTAAGTTACATAAACTGATCGTTGTAAATACTTCGTAGAGAATGGGGGTGGGAAGGACTCAATGATGTCATTCACCTTATAGCAGTGTTCCAAAATATAATGTGCTTATTATTCAATAAATTTTCTTCAAAGTAAACGTGTGTGCAAAAATAAACCATCTCTACACATCAGACTGGATTCACATTGATAGAGGACAGGAACATCATACCACACCACCATCACAGAGCTCCAGTTCTGGCTTAGTTCTGATCCTCTAGGAAGATGTAGGATATAGGTCTAAGAGCAAAATGACTGGGAATGAGGATGCCTCCATGAGGAGCACGTTATGCTTTCCAGGGCTGTAAAAATTTCTCCCTATCCAGATCTCGTTCTGTAAGTGACAAACACTTGTCTTTCTGTCCCTTCTAGAAAGAATAACCACTGTCATATCGTCATTTTGAGTCACAGGTGCCAGTGATTTTTGTCTTTTAAATTATCTTAATAAACAGTACGATTAATTTAAATCAACGTAAATGGTTCTTAATCTGCACTTGGTGCTGTTGTGTCTGTTTTCAGCCTAGAAAGAAGAGTTTTTCTTCAAGATTTTTTGTATTTTGTTGGTCAAATGAAAGATGCTTACTTTCCTCTATCTCATCTTGCCTCCCTTGTACTTGTAGAGGACATTTCACCATCTCTGTAACTGCTCCAGCCTTTAACTGCTTCCTGAGCATTCACGTGGTTATTGATTTCTATCTATAGCTGCTTGCCAGCATTACACATAAAAACATACCTATAAAAGAGAACCATAAGAAAAACCAACAGAAAAGCTGCATCAGAAGTGAATTAGGCAAAATTCAGAGGGTGATCCAAGGAATTTCAACATACTTATATATATTTTTACTTCTTGCTTCTTCACTGTCTGCAATACCCCCTTACAAAATTCTTCATTCAGAACCTAGAAAAATCCTATGCGTGGTTCTCAAGCAGATTTACTAAGTGCATGCCTGAAGTTTGGGCAGGCTGAGTCTCAACAGTATGTTACCTTTGAATGTTTTATCTCTCCCTGATACTGATAATAAATAGATTTACATAAAATTTGATGCACAGGAGTCATGAACTGAAGGAAATAAGCTTGTAATAGATGCTTGTGACACAGTGCTATCAGATTTTGACATAAAAAAGAAGAAGTCTAAATTAAGGTTAATAAGACCATGTTCCATCACATTTTCCCAGTAATTCTGGAAGAAAGTATTGCTTGTGAGACTGTTTCAAGAACTGAGAAGACTAATGATATCTTTGATCTTAAGTTTATTTCTCTCTTTGGATGTCTTCTTTCTTTGAATGTGTTTTCTTTCACATTGATTATTGCTGTGTTAGTCAAGCTCTTTTTGATTATAGCCGCCTGTGATAGTTTGTACTGAAATGAAATTCAACTTTTAAAATGTGCTTTACTATTTTGAAGTGTTTTCTTTCTGCTTTTCCTCTTTCTACTTTCTCAGTAAAATTAGGAGCTCTTTGGAAATGCTAAAACCTCCTTTAGGCATGCCTGTTATGCTCTTTAAAACAGCTTTAATTCCTATTTTAGAAAAGTGCAGGGAGGAAACCAAAAATGGAGTGCCGTGAGTGTAACCTCACCACTGTTCAAAGTTCTTAAGCCTTCAATATGATCTGTAGCACAGGTCATTCTTGAAGCATTTTTACCATTGCTCATTCTATTTAATAACGCAGAGGGATATGTACAGAAGTTAATGTTATGCTGTGCAGAGAACGTTTGTAGAAAACTTAGAGAATCTGCCAAGCCTTGATTTATTGTCCAGTGTCATGGATTGACATAATCCAGGTCTCTAAACTGAGTCTACAGCAAGACATAAGCATCTGTTTCAGAAATACAGCAATAACTCTCTAAAATTTACCCTCTTCTCTTATTTCATCCCCGTAAAGTCCAAAAGAGAATGCCAAACAGGAAAAGGGAAACCAAGATGAGAGTGTGTTATCTAGCTAGGATTCTTTATCTAAATGCAATTTCCCGATGGACTCTCTCAGTCTTCAACCTGAATGCTTGTGTTATTTTCAAAAATTATTATCTTTTAATGAAAAAGAGCCAAAACACTACAGTCATGCAATGGGAAATCCCGCGGTGCAGGTGTTTATAAACAAAAAGACCATTTTGGTTCTGAAGGCTTTATGACTTTTCCCATTGTTCTAATTCACTGAACACTTAAACTTTATTATGCAGCTGGCTTTATAGAGCTTCTGACTCATCACTGCTCTTCTTACTTCTTGGCAACCGTTTAAAGAGTAAAGTTTGACCCTTAATCACATGTGGGAAAACAAGGACCTGCAGAGTGAGTGTCAGAGAATTTTCTGTTACCAGAAGTTCAGAGACACAGTCCTTGAGGGCTCAGCATTGAGAAGCAGCAGGCACTGTTAGAGCTTCCCACCAAAGACGGGAAGACAAACTAAGAAAAAGCCCAGGGGCACAGTGTAGGGCTGGTGGGTAGCTGCAGGAACAGAAGACAACAGAGAAGGAACGAAAGATGGGAAGACAAACTAAGAAAAAAAGAGATGTGGTCATGAAAAGGGCTGAAGACATCTGGAATGCAGAGCAGAAGCAGCTGTGAAGCTGTGTGACTGATCTGAGGAAAAGTGGAAAAGTAAATGATGGAAAAGCAGATGCAACATGGTCAATGCTGAGAGGAATCAAAATCTGGTGGAGGTAAGCACAGTCCATCTCAAAGGATGCAAGGATCTTGGTGATAACTGGACTATACTGAAAAGATGTATCAGATTGCTAAACCTAAAGTAATTCTGGAAAAGAATGAGGAAAAGAAAGCAAAAGGACTTGTGATGTATCAAATCTATTCTATCTGTAGATCTAGCAGACCTGAGAAGTATTGAGCCATGCCATGCCACCACAACCTCCAAAGCAGCTATCATGACAAGAAAGAATGGAAAGGAGGCCTTTGAACTCCTCAATTTTTCAGAAAAAACCTGTCTATCTGATCAAAAGTACCAAGAACTACCCCACTGCAGTCAAGGCAAATCTCAGTCCTGAGCTCAAAACGAGCCATTCTGCCCCATTATCAGCATCTTCTTTCCAGAGCGTAGAATAGAATTTTAAAAGGATGAACAGTTCTGCCTCCTATTGTAAGAAAGTAGTCTAAACTATTTGTTTCCTGAAATGCTCTTTTCTGCTTATCATTTCCACTGTGGTAGTGCCTCAGAGTGTTACCTTACTGTAACAAAGATTGGAAAATCACATGCTACTGATTCTTACAAGAGAGAAGAACACACCTGAAGTGAGTGTGACAAGGTCACCAAAACAATATGCCAGGAACTGGA
Organism: Pachycephala philippinensis; assembly: GCA_013397055.1. NCBI lineage: Eukaryota > Metazoa > Chordata > Aves > Passeriformes > Pachycephala > Pachycephala philippinensis. The sequence continues at coordinate 282,013 of VWZT01008693.1, read as the reverse complement.
GATTTAACAGCAGTATATTCAGAATTTTGTAAGACAGCAAAGCTCTTCATTCTCTAAGTTAGACTTAGTGTTGAATTCAAATCCATTTTACACCCACAGTTTCAGAAGCCCTAACAAGGTTTTATCTGCTACTTATAATTTGATTTACATAGCAAACATGTGCTAAAGATTACTGAAAAGGTTTCTCACATTGATAACCTTAGTGAAAATAATATCCAGGGAGCAAACCAGAATTTTACAATGCAGACTCACATGGATGATAGAATTTCTTTTAATGTATTTAACCAAAGTAAAGCTTGGCAGTACTCCCCTGCCAGAATAAAACTTTATCGCATGAAAGGTGCCCATGTTGCTGAATAAATGGAAATCTTTCATACCAGTTAAATAATATATGCAGCTTCATGCAGAGCAATAAAGTGACTATCATCAGAATTTCATATTGACAATGGAGAAAAAAAGAAGTAATGGGCCTCATTTATTCCTAGTATGGTTTTATTATCTGCAATAAGGTTATACCTTAAAATATAGTTTGGAGGCTTGGGTATGTCAGCTTTAGTCTGACTTCTTTTCAGACTATCTGGGCTTTGATTTGATAACCCATTGTAATTTCATGTACTCAAAAGGACTGCCTTACAGGTCCTGAGGTCTAAGTGGTAAAGTAACATCAGGAACTATCCAGTCAGAGGGATTTTTGTATTTGGCTTCAAGTTCACATAACAGTGTTAGCACTATGCTCTCTATTAGATCAGGCAGTTCAGCTTAAGTTTATTCACATACAACCTTCACAAAAGTTGAGTGGGGAGACTCGCAACTGACAGAGGCTCTGAATAAAATACTCTGAGAAAAAAAATGCACCCTCCTACCTTATTAAGCTAAGTGCCATACACAGAGCAACAAAACTGTAACAATATAAGCCTTAGAGTACTAAGTGCATACAAAAATGAAAATAGCTATTTCAGCTGGTACCTGACAGACTATCAGCCATTCATGTCTTCCCAAGAAATGCTAAAAGATCCCTGAAAGGAAGAATTTCCTACATGAAAAGTTTGTCTTCCTTTCTTATTGAGTGGTGTTTCAGTTTGATTCTTAACTTATTTTATTTTATTGCCACAAGCCTCTCCAGCTTCACAAAGTGTCTGTTATCCTAGGCAAGAATTCAGACAAAAGGAGCAAGCCAAGATTAATTTCTGTAAGGATCATGAATACTGGCAAAATGTTCATCTCAGAATTTCCCCATTTTCATCATGGGGAGAATGAAAGATAATCTTGAATTCCTGAATGTGGTGAAGATAAAATCAGGCATCTCTGCTTCCAAGCAAGCAGTGAAGGAAAAACAATCACAACATCCTGCATGTACATGGCTGGTGTCTAGCTGGCTCTAAAAGAATAGGGTGTACTGCAGACAGGATTTGCAAACACATCGGCATAAATTCCCCTTCTGATTTTTCCACAAAACAGAGACAATACAAAGTAGCATCACAAGCTCTTCTACAGTGTCTGTTATGGTAATGCCTGAACACCCCTCAATCCTTCTCTCTAAACACTTGCCATCTGTACTAACCCCATCTCAGTGGCAGATACGTGGGATATTCCAGGAGTACACACAGTGCTGAAATAAGGTTTCTTTGGACAACAGCTGTGCTACACAGCTCCCTCTCTGAGTCTGATCACAGCTGTAAATGCATTCAAGTGGAGAAGGATGTCTTAGTTCAAGGTTTAGCTCCTCTGATGTAATCTTTGGTATAGATGTCTCTGTAGTTTCATGGTTTATTTTACCTTGCATTAATATGTAAGCCAGTAGCCATAAAAAGATACGTAGCAATGGAACCAGTAACATAAAACTCTTTGTCATTTGGCTTCATGAAACTAAATAAAACGTGTTCAGACAGTTATGAAAGAATCACAGTCAGAGACAGCAAAGCTTGGTATAATCAACTGAAACACATCTGAATAATTTTTGAATTGTGTTAGATTGTAGCAGGTAAGGAGCTATTATACAGATTTATTGGTTTACCCCTCATATAACTCAGTTAAAAACAAATGGTGGAACAAAAGGAATAGATTTAGTACATTATGTACTAAACTTTTTTATAGCTTTGCTGAGTGAATAAATAGTGATAGATAGGTTTTGTTGTCTACTCTGGCACTTATTTTCTGCATTGTACATTTGTATTCATAGCAAATACACTGCATGTGTTTTAAGAGAAAACAATCATAGAGTTGCACACTAAGTTATATTTCCAGTGTGAAAATTAAAACAACAACAAACATATCCCAAAGGATATAAGCCTTTAGTCATGATCTTATAAGCAAAAGAAACAAATTGACCAATGTTTCTAAACAGAGAATCTGATCTCCTGCAGTGTTCCCACAGACTTGTTCTGTGGGATTAAAGTGCTGAAGGTTAAGATATAACATTCTTGGACATCCACCCTCTTAGCTATTACTGTCTTCACAGCAAGGACAGCATGAACAGCATGCAAAAAAAAAGCAATGGCTCTCTGGACACTGGAGTTCACAAGTTCAGTGAATTAGTTTGAACTACACGCAGTCTGTTGGATTTAGCTGCAGCGTTTAACCAGTCCCCAGCAGGATGCTGAGGAGAACAGCATTCCCTCCTGCCTCTCCACCACGTACCTGCTGGTCTGTCATGGCTCGGGCTATGGACACCTGGAAGCAGCAATGTCCTTATTGCTGTAGCTTAATCCAGCACAGACCATCCCTCTGAAGCCTAAGCTCTCTGTAAACTTCCCCAGAGAAAGAATAAAGGATTTTACAACACATTTATGTTGTACATACAGCTGAATTTTAATGGTCTCCAACACAATAAAAGTTTGAGCATCCAAATTTAGAAGGTTCCCGAAGCTTAGGCAAGGTGTGAGACACTCTGAAGCATCCCTTGGGCAATAACATTTTGCAGAGATTAGATAAGGAATCTTAATACTGCTCTGCTCTCTTTACCAAGGAATAAATCTTGCTCCCAAGAAAGTAGCGGCAAAATCTTCTTTTACCACAGGCCACTGGGATCTTGCAGCAATCCAACGCTCCACATGTTAGCAGAAACTGTATATATTTTGATTTAAACCCAAATCTTATACCCAAATAAAGTAATCTGGCCCACTGCTTTGCTCCACCATAGAGAAACCCACTCCTTGTGGCTCCACAAAGAGTGAGGGAGACAGTGAAAGGGTCCCTTTCACTTCTACAAGGAGAAATGTATGGATATAGCTATGGAATATTCATTGATGTAATTTACCATAGGGTGCCCTATAGTACTGCACAATCCTGTGACTTTTCTTGCACAGGGCAGACAAATACTAGCTGTTAAAGTACTATTTCAAAAGTATTAGTAATTAAGCAGGTAATGAAAATTTACTCAGAGCAATTCTCCTTTGCCACAGCTACGAATTCAACCCCCTCATGCTTTCAGTCCAATAGAGGGAGGGATGATAGATTTTTTCCTTCAAGTGAATTTATTAGTTCATTGCACCAGATTAAAACAAACTCAGACAATATCATCAGTAGCACTGCATTTTCCTATGTAAAGCTTTTGTGCTCAGATAACCACACACACCTCTAAAAGCTCTACTCCTTAAAAATTCACATTGCACCCTGGGATAACTCAAACGAAATATGATGTAAGGAAGGTGAAGGTGGGGTTACCAAGGGAGAGGGAACAGACAATGAAGGTACGCCCAGGAAATTTTTTCTTCCTTTTATTACTCACACACATATACAACCCACTCTGCTGCTGAATGACATTCTACTTTTCAAGCAGATAATCTGAAGGTTAGACACATACAAATACAGGTTATTATTGTTTGAGCTGCAGTATACTCAGGAATGGACTTGCACCCTAGTGTGCTGACTGGATTACTAACAGAATTTTTTTTTTTTTAATGTTTCTGTCCCAGTAGACCTTCACAGTCCTGTAAAATTACAGAAAGGTCAAATCTTGATGGTAAATTGAACCCAACTCTCTTCTGGTTTCAAGACACTCAGAGTGTTTTATATTACACCCTTGGGTTCTCTGTAGTTTCTTTCGGTTACAAAAGCATTTGGCATTCACACGATAAACAGTTCAGAAACATTCAAAATGCAGGGGCATAAATTACTTTGGACACCTCAACCTTTAGAGAGAGAAGCAAAAAGAGGGGAGAAAGAGGTAACATGAATGTGAAATGGGGGACAAAGACAAAGGAGTAACAACATTTTACTGCCAAACTTTTTTCAGGCATCCAAATCAGAAGTAAAGAATGAAAGAGAATTTCTCAGGAAGTTCAGCCTCCAAGAAATCAAATGGCAGCCATTATAGAGAGGGAAATCATCTTAGGCAAAATTTGCCACCTTACCTATAGATGCAAGGAAGAGGTGCAAGATAGGTTGGAGTGCTGCATATAAGCCCATTTTTTCTTACTCCTGAACTGGATGTGCTAAACAGGTCAGCCATGTATGCTCTCCATGAAGTATGTTCCTGAGTTGCACAGGGGGAGGCAGAGAAAGTTCTCAAAGGTGAGACTGGGACGCAGAGGCAGACATAATGAACAGGATTTTTTTCCAAGAAAACAAAAAAATGTCCAAAAGGCAGCAATAACAAATTCTGACACTCCCAGACCCCAGGATTACATTGATATAGGGAAGTGATCTCTTCATTTTTTAAGTTATGAGCTTGAACATTCAGATTCTCTATGTTTTTGATACAGCTGAGATCAAGATGAGGAATGTCTAACAATATGCTTTGCACCTTTTGAACAGAAGTAATAAAGTGACCTATCTTTACTATAAGCACAGAGTTACAAGTGACGTTGTAATCCACTAATACAGAAGAAAGAAAGATGTATGAATGTTGCCCTGTCTTGGCTTCTTTTGGTATCCAAATGTTTTGAAGACGCTGCCAGAGATGATCCAGTTTACATATGTTAGTGAAACAGAGATAGCAATAATATTTCAAAGCAGATTCCAAACCCAGCAAAGTGAGGCAAACCAACATCTGTGACAGTGGACTGCAGTCCCTCTCCTGTGGTTCTGGATGTGGCAGGAGCAGCAGTTAATTACCAGTACCTTTTTGCATCACAGGAAAAAAGCCTTCAGAAGAGGATCACAAAGGAAGGATAAATATTTTTAACAACTGTAAACCAGCACATAAATACATGGCATAACAATATGTTGCTAAACAACTCAGAGTGCTTGGTTTGCACACAAACAGCAAATCTGAGATTAGCAGCCTTCCACTGGATTTGTTACGGAGATCAAAGACTCAGAAGTCCAAACACAGAGCCTTGAAAAACAGGTTGGTGGATGTGGTGACATGGCACACCGAATTCAGGCCAGGAGCCTCGACCTTGGTCCACCTGACCTGCAGGTATGGACACCTTCTCTTAAACTCTGCTGATGGTGTCGGGTCCTTTGGCTCCAAGCAACAGAGGCAGAATGCGCACACACACACACACACGCGCGCACACACACACACACACACACACACACGGAGTAGGTGTCTGGACAATAATTTACAGGTGACTGATGAGCATCACTCATGTAGTTAGACAGCCACCTGGCAACTACTACACTTCCTGCTTTATGTGCTTCACCTGAGAGAGCACTGGCTGAGTTGAGAGGAGCAGCAATTACTCAGCCAGCAGTGGGAAAAGTGGAAAGGAAAGGAAAGAGCAGTGTAACTACTTTACTGAGGACATGAAGACCTTAGGTAGGGGACTTCGGGATTACACTATGCTGGCCTTTTCAAGGATTAGTGACAACTCTGAGAGTCATTAGCTTTCCTAAGAGCAATAGGAAAACACCTCACCAATATTCGCACAGTTACAAAGTAGGTTAAGCTTGGCCATGGTCTAAGAGTCAGTACGAATGTACGAATGTATACAGACATTGTGCACTTGATTGCTTCAGCACTCAGCTGATAATTTGTCAAATGGGACCCCAGAAATGAGGTCAGTGTGGCAATAACGATGCTCAAACCTCACTGGTGTCAAAAGTTTAAGGTCTTGCTTCCTATCTCTCCTCCCCTGCTCCTTTTGTCTGCTATCCCACAGCCAGCCCCATGACTCTCCTCCTTTCCTTGGACTGTGTCTGTGTACCTTCCCTTTGCTGGGTGAGTTTCTTAATAGGTCAGATGAACAAAGCATTTCCAGGAGAGGCTGACCAGGCACTAGAGCAGGCCCAAGGTACTGAAGAGAATTGTGTTACCAGGACAGCCAGGGAAGATGATGGAAAGAAGTACAGTAACATCCCTTCTCAGTGGCTGTGGGGAGTTGTTAGATCAGTTCAAGGCTTACTTCTTTTCACAACTTCAAATACATACTCCCATTACAATGTAAAGGTTTGACTTGTCTCACTGAGTTGACCCCGTTTGAGGGCTCCAGAGCAGCTGATGCCCATGCACAGGTGACAGGGTTTTAAGCAGGTGGAGAAAGGTCAGGAGAGGCCAAGTAATCCGTGTGTCTGGGCACGAATTTAACATGCAGTATAAAGAAAGGTACCCCTAACTCCAACAGGCACTAGAGATACATGCAAAGCTAATGGGATAAATTCACGCAACAGATATACAGATGTACATCTGACTGATCAAGAAGTACAGGAAAGAGATGAAAGTGGAAATAGCAAAGAGAAAAGCATTACAAAAGCATTCATAAATGCATACAAAAGGGAAAGTGATAAGAACATCTGAAAACTAACCTTTGTGTACCATGAAGCTTTTGCCACCAAAGTAAACTTTCAGGTGCTAATGCCCTGCCCTCCTTCTTCTTATACCAGAACCACCAGCGTGATGAGCTTGAACTATGACTGATCCAGCTGAAAACTGAGGCCATCCTTGCTTACTTTTCAGCTGGATCCTCCTTTGAATCTAACTGACTACATTCACAGCACCAAACTCTGCCTTTGCCCTGGACTCCATAAGGCAGGTGTATGAGTCCAGAACAGCTGTCCAGTTATGGAGCAGTGGTTCTCTGCTTTGTTACCAGTTGCCACTGTCTCATTAAGAGATGAGGAGAAAGTTACATTAAATCCTTTGCTTTTCATTTTCATTCTGAGCAAACTGTTCTAATCAGGAAACTGAAGCCAAAGGATGAAATGGAAAGAAGTACATAGGAACAGTGTGCTTACACAGCTGTCTACTCCAGAAAATAAGAAGAAAACTGATGTCCTCCAGAACCTTATCATCTTCTACTTGTCAATAACTGAATCCCTTTAAGACCACAGAGACTTGGAATAAGCAAGGTTAGAGAAAAAAAAAAAAGAAAAAAGTATGCAAATATAAAAGGCTAACAATTTCAACAGTTTTGTGAAACGGGTCTTAAATAAGTACCTTTCACAAGACTTACTGGAGTCTTTGATGACTACAATTAAGGGAGGCACTGTTCTTGCAAGGGGTATTTTGAGACAGGGAGTTGCACCGCACAAGAGGTGTCTGAACCACTGGTCCAGAACCATGGACTGAAGGACACCATCTCCCTTCATGTAAAACACAACCTCAGCATCTGGTTTCTAATGGCAGCTCATTCACAGAGCTGTAGCTCTGATGTCATAATTACAACATTAACAGGTAGCAAGCTGTTAAAATGTGGAATTAAGATAAATGTGGCTGATACCTAAGGATTATTTCTCAGATGAAAGACAAGGAAGAAATATTCATGTTTCAGTAATTACAGTGACATTGTATGAATAGCTTTCCTCAATTAATTACATACATTCTGAACCAAATAAAGGCTTAATGTGGCTGATGACAGCAAAGCTGAACATGGTCTTTTTTGCCTAAGGAATAATGGTTCTGTTCACATTCTTGGCACTTCTGAAAGGAAGATGAATTCTGGCAACCAGATCTGTTTTCCTTAACAGATGTTTCAAAATATGGTAATGAGGTGTGGGTTTCCTAGGCTGTCAGCTGGAATTCAGTAAGCAGGAAACAGGACAAAATGGATCTGACGCAATTAGTCTTTTCACTTTAAACCTTTAAAGGCTATGTTAGATTTTATATTAATTTTACAAAACACTGCTTGCAATGAATTATGTAATAGTACATGCACCTCTGCTAATACAATTTACTCCAAACCTTTCCTTCACTAATTTGTAACTGTGTGTGACAGACATCATGTCTATTTGAAGAGATTCACGGTGGCTCTGGCATCCAGAATACTACCCTCAATGAAAAAAAATAAAACTAAAATAAATCAGAAGAAACACATTTTCTGTGACATATTCAGTCAAACTCAAGCACGAAAAATGCAACACATTTTTAGATAGCAAACAAAATTCATACTGAACTCTAATCTTAAGTAATTTCTTAAACACAGCTTTATCTTCATACTGATGAAAGCTGTACTAATGAAGGACCAGCTAGAATTACATGTCTAGCAGAGAGATGAAAGAGAATGACTCTCTTCATTAAAAGCTGAATCACATTTAAATTTTCCACTTACAGTAGTTGCCAAACTCTGCTTTCCTACATTTTTCTAGAATGACTCGCATGTACATCACAGTACAAAGGAGCAAACTATATCATGACAGTGGATATATTAAATGTTCATATACCTACAAAATAAATAGTTGAGAAACACATCAAAACCTTCAGCTTCCAGCATTGTTACGAATGTGAACGATAAATTTGTGTGCCAGATGTTATATGTTGGGCATCATTAAGACTGCTCTTTGTTTAGGAGTTAAAATACCCTACACTGAATCCTGACAACACAGAAAGAGGAGCACTAGTCATTTTTAGCCAGTGTGCCTTGTTAGAAATCCAACAACATTGGTAGCTATATCAGTAAAATTATCACTGGCAGATCTCATAGCTTTGCCAGTCACTAGGGCTACCTGCCAATTCTTCTTACAAAGCCCTGAAGAGAAGGGAAAATAAACAACTGGGTTGTTATTTTCTGACAGTCTGGATTTCCCATACGCGATCACACCACCCAATTTCAGACACAACTGTTCAGACATTTCCATGAAAGAAGTTTAAGAGCCCAATGTTCTGCAATTTCAGACAATTCAGGTGATTGTTCCCTGAGAAACTACAGCATCTCATGCACTGAAAGAGTAACTTGCAGTTTGGAAGATTGGTGGGTAAGATTTTATGTCAGAAATATGCTCATTATTCTTATGCAAATCCTCCCAGAGTTGGCCAAACTATGAAAACAGGAACTACTGCTATGAAAATGCTTATGCACTTATGGGAGGTTTCTCAGAGCTGGATAAAATGCCTGGAGCTCTTGTTCTTAGTAAGAAAGCTCCATTCTTTCCCTGTCCCTGTCTATGACTGAACTTACCACCAGACTATCACGTGCCCTGCAGAACTCAGAGTGCTCCACCAGGGAGAGAGAGAGAGGGATAAACCTCCTTCATCCCCTTGGGTGGCAGGAGTGCAGGACACTGTAGTGGAAGACACCAGCTCTACCTCTTCTTCACCACCCCTCAGCACACTGAAGCTTCTGGACTTAAATATGGGGAAAGAACAAAATTTATCTTTAATAAATTTTGAGTCTCATTATAAAACTTACCTGTGCTCTTCATCATGATCTCTCAGGCACCCTTTTTTATGTTCTTACAAGTGCCTGGAGGGTGTAATTGCTGTTGTATTGCAAATCAACTACCAAACATTAGAGATTCAAAACAGCACTCCCCCCAAATGCCAGTTGTGTTATAGAGCAGAAAGTGAATCCAAGTTTCTGATTTTTTCTGCTTTTCTGCTAGCCTGATGAGAGGTTGGGGTAGAAGGAGAACAGTGACTGCGGCTTAGAAAAAAACTAGGACTAATATCTCTAATAGTCTTTGTCTAGTCAATTCCCACCTGTAAAGTGAAAATACGTGTTCTTCATTATCTTTAGGATCTATTGTGAAGATAAATCCATTGAAGAATTTTAAGTCACCAGATGAAAAACATGTTCTAATAGACATGTTAGTTTTATGGTGAGTATGACTCCAGTGAAGTAGGGTTTATTTATATGCTAAAGAGAAATATTTTGCTTTCATTTTGCTTTTTTATTGACTATATTAAAGCAAGTGTATGTGCACATGTATACCTAAGGACACATGGGGATAACGTATATCATAAATTTAATTATAATAAAAATCAAAACTTTGATATCAAGCTGGTTGTTTCCCTCAGTCTACCATTAAATAATTCCTTCCACTCCCCACTTGCCATTAGAAAGGAGAATTTGAAAGACAGTGGCAAAATAGGTTTGTTTTTTCCCTCTGCTGCTCGTATAAAAACCAGTAAAATGCAGTTTCATTATCATAAGCAATACACCATAGCCATTTTCTGCTGAGGCATTCCTGTATTGACCTGGAACAAGCAAGTAGTCAAGCTTATGTCTTAAGTTTGATGTGTACAGTAAATAATGGATAACTGTAAAATACACTGATATATGCCTCATAAGCAGGTCTTTATTTTCTCTGAGTGCTTTAAAAACTATTATGTTAGTCCTATTGCTAACGGCAGAGCTTATATATTGTAAGCTGTTTTCACATCAGTCTTTGCCAGATGTTCATACCTCACAGCCACTCTCTTTTTCCAACCATGTTAAGTTGTTAATCCCGTCCCAGTTTTGGATAGATAATTTTCTATGCACAGGACCTCAAGCAAGCACAAGACATTAACTACCATGACTTCAAAACAGAGCATTGGGAGGCTGAACCAGCACACATTTCAGTTCCATCACATATGCAGGGGTTCTTCTCAAGCAAGAAATTTCTTAGAGAAAGTGTCTCATATTTCAGTGGGAATAAAAATACTCTTTTTGGACCTGATAGTCCACCATCTCCTACAATCATTGCAACATTTACATCGAGCAGAACTGCAAAGCCTTCCTGAAGAAACCAGAGGCAAACTGGGTTTTCATCGCCTCCTTAAACAACAGTCCATTCACTAACAAAACTTGTTCACACTTCACTGTTACCTAGCATTAAAAAACCCAGCAAAATAAAAGTAAAGCCCCTGGACGTCAGCAATTTCAATAGTTACCATCACAAGACAAACCACAGCAGGACTTGCTTAAGCTCTGAAATCAAGAAATGCTAAAGGCATTAATAATTTACACTGGTGTCACCTTCCGTTTGCTATCCCCATCCATATTTTACATATTCATCGACACTGTTTTGCTTCAGTGGCAGCTGCAAGTTCATGAAAACACTGGGATGAGCTGACCCTGTGGTTCAAAAGCATTCTTTATTCTTTTTTACAGGTATTTTACTTCCATTCAAGTGTTTATCTTACACTGCTGTGCTCCCCTCTTCAGTATCATGAGGCTTGCAGTCCAAACATTTACTTTCACATGCACTCACCTCAGTCTTTTCCAACCACACTCTTTCCTTGACCATTTTATCAATAAGTCATTCAAAAACTCGCAGAAGTTTCTTGCCCTTGATGATCTGTGATATTTGAGAGACTACTCCCAGCTTGCTCCATGCTGCTGTAGCTATCACAGAGCAGCCTTCTGGTGCCTAGCTCAGTGCAGAGTGGGAATTAAATCCAGATTATTTAGAAGAAGCATTTGATTTTCATTACTATTGCCACATCATAAGCATCCTAAATTCAGTTTTGTTGTTCAATGCACATGGAATCATAAAAGTATCACTACTTTGCACCTGGTTTTAGACAAAAGATCTGTCTGCCTCTGCCTGTCTTTAGCCTTTCTGCACATCATCACTGGTCCCTGCTGTGTAAAGCAGAACTCTTCAGTTCTCTGCATCCCAAGGGCTGTCAAAGAGATGTATTCTTGTCATTCTTCAGCTGAAGGTGAGATATGATCCCTATATTAGCACACTGCCCTTGCAGACAGGCACCCTCCACCACTAGAAATACTGATTTGTGCTCTGACAACAGCTGCCAGAGACAGTGCCACGTCATTGCAAATTTCCAGTTAACTGTCTGTGGCCATTCCAGTGCCAGAATTTCCATGCTATCACACAGATTTGGTAACAGCCATAGCAGTCAGCATCTGGTCTGCAGGGCTGTCTACTCAGTGCCTTTATGTTATAATACAGCACTACCACTGCCATTTTCCTAAGGATGAACCTCCTGACTCCCTGCTCTCTTCTAAAAATTCACTCCCTTCTCCCAGGTGAATTTTGATTTTTGGCAGTTCTCAGGGATGTCTCACACCTGTTCTAACTTCATTTCATTCAGTGGTATGTACCACCTAGTCTTATATACAGTGCTATGCAAGGGCACACAACCCAGACTTTAATATCACAAGGCAAACAAGTGTAAATCTCAGATTCACATAATCATTGTTTACTATAGCAAACAGACACTATCCCCATTCCACAGATGAATTTGGCAGAAGATTTAACCATGGCAGCACAGTCGATGTTGAGATGTCCCCTGCCACTCTGAAATTTGAAGTTTAAAACATAATCTAAAAGTAACTATTTTGTTGTTCTCATCCAATGTTCTGTTAAAGACTTTCTTGCACATGACCATAAATATTAAATGGAGTTCAGTCAGGACATTCATTTCTGATTTCATCTGTGGATTGTAACAACCAGATTTTCATACAGAAAGAACAGGGTTCACAGGCACAGATTTTATTTAAATTGCTACTTTATTCCTCACACCTGTATGCAGAACAGAAAGAGGAAATTGAAAGCTCAGTTTCCAAGTTTGGCACTGCAGGCCACGAGGGAACTCAGGTGCAAAGAGAAATGAGAGCAAACTCACAATCTTTCTTTAAGGGTATGATTCTTGCTGTTTACAATAAGATCTGACAGAGGTATGATCCACTAGTGATTTTCAGTTATAAGCTGCTTTGTCTTTTAAAAAAAAAAAACAAGTAAATATTTAGTTTCAAGTAACTTGACTCAGAAATAAATTAAAAAACATTACAAAACATGCTGCCAACACTTTCCAACAGTGCATTAAATAACATAATTAACATCTGACACATGCTTTTCATTAACTTATCATCTTCCCAGTGCAAAGGGGTGCCCAGTTCAGAAACAGGTTTTCTTGCTTTAGATAATAATAATAATACTAAAATAGGCATAGAATTCAATATTTATTCATTAGAAAAAGTGGTGCCAAAGACATGTGTCTCTATCTGGAGGTGAGAATGGTAAGACTATGATCATTCTCACTTCCTAAGAAAGATCAAACAAGAACAGTTTTCTCCCAAATTCTGTTTCTTCCAGCTATACTTCACCCATATTGCCAAACAATATTACTCAACCAGTGACTAAGGAGACATTGTAAAATGGTCCAATAAATAATCAAAAAAACCTTTTGGTTTTAATCAAAGATTTAAAAACATAGAATGTGCATTCTCATTCATTACAAGTAAACAAATAGAAACACGGAAACAAAAATAATGTAAAGCAACTTAAATAACCTTGTTGTTTAGTTGTAAATTTAAATAAATATGGCAACTTATGCACTGTCCATCTGTTGTTTTCAAAAATGTTTGTGTGGCTCTTGGATTTGTTCATGGTAGGGCAAGTTATCTACTTTGATTTAAAAGGAGTGAGAAACTGCATCACAGTATGTGAAACAGTATGTTTGAGGCAGGTTCTTGCCCTAGGATGGAGCATCCCAAATGCCTCCAGGGGATCACTGCAAGAGAAAATCACTGTAATTCTGAAATTGATTTAAAATTCTCAGCAAAGTCAATAGAAAGTGCAGACAGTTTTAATTTGCATTTGGCATAGCTTGTACCATCCAAGAATCACATTGAAGCACTGTGTCCTATTTATTGATTTTCAAGAGTTCAGATTTTTGTTCTAGTCTGAATCGCAATGCTGAGTTAGATATTGAATTGCTACAAACTAATCAAAAGAGGAATCACCTAATCAGATTACTTGCTAGCTATATATGCTTAATGAAAAGAACAAGGGAAAAAACATGCTGGTTGGGTTTTTTTTTTTTTTATGATACTACACAAAAGAGAAACTGACTCCTAAAGAGAATTTTCTTAACTAGATTTATTCTGCAGATTAATTTTTTTAAGATGAAGTGACACAAAAATGGGTAGCAAAAATTAAAATTGACATATTTAGATATGAATTATTTAGTATTAAGCTTATGGTTGCCCAGCACCTATTTAAGCCCCCTCAAGTCACAACTTGCCTGATTCACAATCCTCAACCTTTTATTGATTAAAAGGGCCAAAAAACTTCTCATGGCTTAGTCATTTTTCTGCTGTCTCCTACTATGATTCTTACTAGAGATGCTTCCCTGAACCCAGCAGGATGAAAAGCAACCATAAGAAAAGCAAGTTTTAAGGAATATTGCTTCCTGTCATTAATGGTGTGGTAGTAGGATTGGTCAGAAATTGAGAAGTTCTTATCAGGGCTTGAACTGAAAGGAAGGGAAGGGATATGTGTGTTTGATCAGCACAGCAGAGGAGCTGCAAGTTCTTCTAGTGGTAGAATTAGCTGTCAGCTGAATGACATGTTACATGTTCATTCAGTGGTGCCCACCAGGCTGCTGGTGCTGCACTAAGAAAGCATTGTCCTTTTTCAAGCCCAGGCCCATGAACACCATGCCAATCAGAGCATATAAATCACTGTCTTGAGTAAAACTGACCCAGTTCCACAATTCTTGTTCTCTGAAGTACTCTCGTTGACCTTGTTGTCACATTGAGACCTTAACTTTTCCGTCATACACAAAAAATGAAAACACTGTATTTAGCTTAGATGAAATGAGGGAAACCCTGTTAGATAAAGTGGCTGGACTTATGACCAGCACAGGAATTTATTAATAAGCAACAAGCTGAATGCATGATTTCTATGTCTTTGAAAGATACCTAAACACGCATATGCTGATGAAATATGAGAGTTTTCAGCCTATAACAACCTGTATTCCCCAATACCTTATTTTTTTTAACATCTACAAGTGTAGACTCAAATATGAGAAAATGATACATTTTGAATACTTACGTTCTGCAAGAAAGTCAGGAGTGACAATGCTCTCAGCATGAAGGAGCCACAGTCATTACAACGTGAATGCATCTGTCATCCTGACATCTAGCTATGCTTAATTACTTATATCTTTATGGGATGGTCCAGAAATATCCCTTTTCTTCCAAACTACTGACATTTTCTCAGAGTGAGCCTGTATTATTATTATATGAGAAATATAACAAACGGACAGCATGACAAGCATTGCTGCCATAGGATGTTACTTGTGGTATAGTTTCATTATATCTCATGGTCTGTTAATTCAAGTGACTCTTCATAAATTTGAAAGTAAGAAGAGACATACTCTGAAGCTATATCCAAATAGCTGTATTTTGGTTTGAACTGACCAGTAAGCAGAATTTCTGTTCAGCAACAACACCCAGTTTTGAGATAAAAGCCAATCCCCCACCATTTTTATTGAAAGAAGAGCTGCAATACCTCGCTTAAGAAACACTGAGGTATTGCCCAAACTTGGGGGCAAAGGTGCAAATGGCAATGATCAAGGAAAATAACATCATTAAAATACTTCCAGTTTCAAAACTGTCTAATCTGGAATGCATATGAAGTTTCATGAATATAGGCAAGACAGGGTAGTCTAAGCCATTTTAGCTGATTTATCCCTAATAGAAAACTGAGACCTAGGGATTAGTACTTTCTGAATATGAAGTTAAAATGCCCTATAAACTTATCTGGAATGTGAGTTTCAAAACTGAGTGAGAAATGTTTGACCTTATGTCTTTCGCAATAATGTATTTACAGGCTGTTTTATCTTGCAAGCCTGAATGCATAGCTTACGAGAAGAAAAAAAAATAGAGTTTTAGAGCAAAGACAAATTATTCTATGTTTATTTCTTTTTGTTACATGAGACTAAACCAGGCTGAACTCCTGGGCTTTGATGGAATTATTTACACGGATCCTCTTACAAGCAGAATTTGACACTCCATTACTTTTAAGACTATTCCCACATGCAGATGTATGAGAATGTTCATTAAAACAAAATCCATTATCAGAGATATTAGACATAATTTTTCTAAGAGTGGGAGAAAACAGTGATATCTCAAGTACTAGGCGCTTTAAATTAGATACATTAACATTTATTCAATTGCTTCAAGAAGGTAAACATCAGTAAATACTTAGGAAGGGCTGTAGCCATATAGGCCAAACCATTTGAGCCAGGTGAGCAGTGCTGTTCCCTCAATAGTGCTGATCAGACAAGTCACTGCCTTAGAATCGTGATTCCCAAAGGGATTACAGTATTGATGATAACAAAAACCTCTATAAGCAGTTATGCTTCAATGCCTTCAGAGTGCTATGGTCGTTTATATGGATCCATGTTTGGGATTCTCACACTGCAGCTGTGCAAAGCCCCCAGGCCTTGGAGAACCAGTCCAGCTTCCAGATGAGAGCCATGGTGAGACCTGCACTCGAGCCCTGCCAAATGCTTCAGCCAGAGGGAGGCTCATCCCAGAGCTCAGTCCTCAAGCTCTGCCTCCAATTAATTTACAGGTTAAGAGATTGACCAGGCAATCCCCCCTGGGACACTGTTCTTGCATTTGTCTCATTTACCACACACAACTGAAGTCCCCAGTGCTCTGGTTTAAACCACCTCTTTAAACAAACCCCCTGTGTTTTTCTCCTTCCGTTTTGCCCACTCTTCACTAGGTTACAACCAGACTTTAGCCCAAATCCTTAGAGGACACTCTTCATCTGCCCACTCATTTACACCTTCCACTCATCTAGGAACCACAAAAGGTTTGCTCCTGCATGTAAGAAAACTGGAAGCTTTTGAGGTTTACACTGCACCTCACAACCTCTGTGCAATGAATCCCAAGGGGAAAGCTGGGAGTGGTTTGCAAAATCCTCAGCAGCAAAGATGCCACTGCTGGAGCTTGCCACTCTCCTGGTATGAGGAGCCCCAAACAGTGTACAAATACCTCCTCTGTGATGAGAATTTCACCACACCTTCTGCCATATAACTTAGAGGAACTCCAGGAGGACACTTCTGTCAGCCCATTCCTCTGAATGGGAATAGCTTTAGTAAAAATGGGTAGGAAACCTCATGTTGGACTCTACAAGTATCCATCAACATTAAGCTTTGCAATCAGTGGCACAGTGCATTGGAGAGAAATACTGGTGAGGAGTAAGGGAGAGAAAGCAGGTGACATTTGCTTTATGTTTTCTCTAAAAATAATCATAAACCCTAGAGCTATTAAACTCCACAGAGAGATAAATAGCTTTATGAAGTATGAGTAACAGTTGAGTCTTTAAGGCAGGAAGGATGTTAGATGACCTCCTGGGTAATATTTCTGGCATTACTTTTGCTCATTCTAGAGGTCCAGTGAATCTCAAGAAAACCTTTACAGCTGCCTGATTTTCTTCCAGTCTTACACTGTCCCTTTTACTTTCATAAAGTTATCAGCTACCACCACGCAGAGCTTGAAGGAGGACTCTCAGAAGACTGTCAACACCATCTTATAACCATCTAGAAAATCAGTTATATGGGGTGTCACAGGGTGCTTTTGAAGAAACTGGAACTGGACTAGGAGTAAAGTATGCTAAAGACATTATTTTCCAATGATGATGCAATTATTTGTCTAAAAAATTAAGACTTTGCTTAACAAAAGGTAATTAACATAGATAAAATACAAGACCAGATGTTAAATTAACTGTGATTCATACCAAGATCCTACTATTTTCTATTTAAAGCTATATTCTCCACTTTTAAGTCTGTCACTGTGGAATTTGCTTTGGCCGATTCAGCAAAAGGACTTTAGTGAAAACAGTAGCAGTTAATAATGGGGAGCTGCCAAACGACTGGAAGCAAAGCCTGAAAGCCCACGCTTGCTAAGTGTTAATCAAAGTCTGCTAGAGCACATTCTGAAACTGAGCTGCCATCTGCCATGCTTAAAGACAAGAGTCAGAAAGCAGAAGCTATTTTCTTTTCCAAATATTTCTGACCACACGCCCAGGTAGGAGAGACAGGAAGGAAATGAAACATGATGAAGTGCAGACACAACACAGACAAAGCCCTGGCCCTGTGATGATGAATGCCTTCATGCCTGCAGGACAACAGAACATGACCTTCTGGCTTTGTTTCCCATCCAGCTCTTTGAGGAAGCTACAGGGCAGAACACGTGTGCAGAGGGAGTGCAGAGTCTGCACAGCACCTCAGAGAATTCCTGATTCCCTGGTCCATAGATCTTCAGGAGTCCAGCACTGTGATATTGATTTCTCATTGCTATTTTAATTCTGCTACTTGTCTTCTTTCTACTGAACTCTGAGAAATCCTAAGCATGTTTAACTGTGACTACTCCAAAGACCTTTGTGAGAGGGTGAAGGTAAATGATAAAGTCATTGAAAAGATCAGACATGAAAAATATCTTCTGCAAAACTAACTGACAGCTTGAGACAGTGAACATCATTTAAGAAAAAAAGATGCAGGATCAGATAAAGTATAATTTAAAAGTTTTTCTGTGACAACTTCTGTTCTCATATTATGAGAATATGAAGAATAATGAAGATGATCCTGCCCAATGACACCTTTGAGACAAAGGAATGACTAGACACATGAAGATAATTGTTATTTCCCTTTTGTATACATCTTACTTCCTCTTTGCCTTGGTCTGGATCACAGATTGACACTGACCACTGAAGAATATCAGAGTATAAAATGGCTTAACCACCAGGGCCTTTCTGATGATGCTACATATCCCATCCAAATCAACACTTGAGCCTAAGTCTGTTTTTTCAATTATATGTGTTTAAGAAAATAGTTGAAAATAGTTACAGGCTTCCTTTTTTTTTTCATTCTGTTTAGATTTCTGGTTCTGCACATCAAGATGCAGATAAAATTACACCTTTTCTGCAAACAGGCTATAAAATGTAGGCATGCTTTCATAACTATCAGAATTCTGTAAAATTGCACTGGGGTGCTGTTGCATGCACAGGTAACACAATCGTGTTATGGGTAAAATCATAAACATGTAGGGGCCATATATGTGCAAGAGGATGTTGAAAAAAATGAAGCTATTAGAGGATATGGTTCTATCAGACAGAGATAGGACTGTCTTCTACTTTTGCTTAAATGCTAGCCTACTAAAATGATGGGAAAAAAAAGATAAAACTAAAGCATTAACGCATCTTGCTAAATGCACTCCTTATTGCATACTCATTTGTGTATTTGACACAGATAAAGAACCATGCTGCCAAAAGCCTGTCCATCTTTCTGACTTTATTAGTGATTTAATGGAAGATACTAACCCTGCCTGGACACCTTGCATTACTCATCTGTGCCACAAGTACACTGCTTACTTGCTTGAAAAAACCACAAAATGCTTAAGACCCAATGTAACAGCCACCCCAGATTTAAATATTTATGCATTTTGAATAGTTTCAAATATTTCATTGCCTAGTTTCTGAGCTTACTTCAGACTTGGGGACTAAAATAAGAATAGATAGAGATCATGAATACATGCATCCACAGAGAAAGGGCACACACATCTGTGGTCAGAGCAGAAAACATCTCTCTTGTCCTGTCACTGCCCAGGCAGCACAAGGAGAAGAGCACCTGATGACTAGGAGTATTATGGAGTCCTGTAACAGTTGAGCAGTTCCGAGAGATCAGAACAACGCGTAGAAGTAATGAAGATAGCTTTTACACCTAGCACTCTGTTTTGCTATCTTGCTTTGATCTAGTTGTGCTTTGCTGCAAAAATCTCTGAGAGACAGTGAGCCTCAGGCTGCTGCCCAAATGGGAATCCATTGGAAGGACAGTCCCAGCTGATGAAGTGCTACACCACACGCAGCACACACTCCCTTTTGACTCACAGAGGTGTCAGAAAAGAAATTTGAGTTAACGAGGGTGGAGAAGGGGTACAGAACAGATATTAACAGTTAAGTGCTTCCTTAACTGCTCCAAATGGATCAGGTTCTGAGGCCCAGGGAAGTAGAGGTGAAGTAGGACCATGGCAGGACAGCTGCTTGAATCGTAGCCTTTCCCTCTCTCTAGGTATGTATGGAGACACATGGCATCTTGCAGCTGCCACTTCTTGTGTGAGCAACAAGCATCAGCATCTTTATTCTGCTTGTGTAATCTGTAAGCAGCTTTCAATCAAATGAAAAATAGCATCAGTTGCAGGTATCAATGTAACAAAATTTATTTGAGAATCTCCAATGGTAGGAAGGGTTAGGGATGAAGAAAAGGATGTGACACATCATCATTCTCACCCTTTCTATGTGCTTGCATTTCAGTACCTTTAAAATTAATTTAAAATTAAAAATTCCCAGTCATATCACAAGGGAGTTTCAGCCACATACTGTGTCTGAGAAACTAAAATTAATAAAGACAGCAAGACCCATTCAAGTATGTGTCTCTTAATACAGCAAGGATATTTGAAGATGCTTTTATCACTTATTTGTTTTATTATTTATGAGGCCATCTGCAGCCAGTCAGTTCACCTAAGCCTGGTCACAGCTGAGAGCCCCTTTTTTGTTGTTGTTTGTGCTGTTTCTGACATGGAACCTGCCTCTTAAAAAAACATGATATGAAATGCACTACTCACTCACAGCTGCACCTTCTTTTCCCCAGTAGCCATATGATTGTTTGATGTTAATGTGACCAAGGCCTGCAGGAGGTTGCTTGTTACCACCCCAATAAAAAACATCTCATGTACAGACGATTCATATTGATGGGTTGACAACAGAACTAGTGTACTTACGCTGATTTTCTTCTGTTGTTGCAATTTTTGTGGGTCTTTTATCAATTAAATATCTTTCAGTAGCAGGAAGTCCTGCTGAATAAAATATCCGAGGAATGTATTTTAGAGACACATTAAAGTATACCAGAGCACATGTTTCTAAATCAAGATCTAAGTCAATCTTCTCCTATTTAGTCTCACATCTTTCACATACACCCAACAATTCATAGTCTCTGTGAAGTCTCTCCCCACACCTCATTAGGTCAGGCCCGATGACCACAAATATTCCATTTGTGGACAGAAAAGCTGCCATTCCCCAAAGGAGGAAGGATTCGTGAGTATCTTTTTCCATCTGCTTTGTGAGAAGTCACTCCTTGGAATACATGGAAAGAAGGGTACATACTGGACCATGATAGCCACCACAGGTAAGTCACTTATAATGTTCTGAGGACAACACATCTCAGGTCACTGTAGCTATCATTGCTTATCTCAAAGTTGCATTTACAACCCCCACCTGCAGCTGAGGATCTCATTTCCATCATCAGCTCCAAACAGGACAATAATTAGTAGCCAAACACAAGCTGTCTAATAACAAAATAGGAAGTTTTACACATGACTTTGAACCTCCAAAATGCAGCAAGGCCATATTTTCACTTTCCCTTGCAATCATGAAGACTATCAAGTTTCTTCTATTGGCTTCTCACAAGAACTATAGATTTCAGGAAAAATTACAGCTACATGTCTTGCAGTAAAACCTCCCAGAATTGACAGCACCATTTAATCACTAAAAGTATGGGTATGAGGAATGAAAAAGTCACACTTTATGACCGTGGCCATACAAATAGACAACATTGTGCAAAAAATTTGTTCAGTGTTCTAAATGGTGCATCAGATACGTAGATATGGTGAATTGAAGAAAAAATAGCAGTAACCCTTTATCTATATAAGTGCCCGGCACTTCCAAGGCTATGGCCATTTTCTGAAGAGCCACAGCATGTCCACAGTTTCTAGAGGGGATCTCACATCTGCTGGAGGCATTTCTCTGACTAGACACATAATTTTTTCAGGTTCAATAAAACTGAGTGCTAGCTAACTTAGGTAAGGCTTTTCAAACAGATATTCCTTTTTATTATTGTTGGTTTTCTTTCTTTCTGACAGGCTTCTTGAATACTCCAGCAAGTAGCACACTGTCATCTTTCCCAAACATCTAAAAGTTTAGATTCCAGGCTGGACATGGATGAATTAACTGTGCTACTATCTAAAACTTTATTTTGTCCTAAGGAAAATTGCACTGGGCAAGAGATCAGAACATATGATGACATTTCTCTCCCAGAATCTTCTAGACGCATTTACAAAATTTAAGGCTGAAGAACTAATGCAAAATGTCAGATCTAATTTAGAAAGTTCAATATCTAAAATGTTATTTTTACTATTTCTCAGATGTTCTGTAGCTCAAGTGCATTCAGAGAGAATGGTCTTTTCTAATGTTATCTCCTAACTGAAGTTACCATGTCAATCCAAATTATCATCATTTTACATTTAAACTATTAATAACAAATAACGAAGCAGGACCTACTGCTTGATTTACTAGATCAGCAGCTTCAGACATGTCCTTGCAATAAGGTATGAGCAGAAGCTTGTCTTTCCAAAATGCATTCAGACACCTTGTTCTGTGTCAGCACTGGTAAAATAAGACATAAGAGTAAAGTATTTATGCAACCTATCATCTGTTCTCTCCAAATGAAGTATACAGGTTCCTTTTCATGTCTTCTCTGGAATAAACAAACTTCTACCAATTCCATGTAAAATTATTCCACAACATATTGGTTTTTGAAGTTCCTGAGTTTCTTCCTAAGTTCCTTCCACCCACAACCCCAAACAACTATATATTAAATCTGAAGCCATATTCTTCCAAATTTGCGCCAAGAGACAGCAGCAGATAAAATTAATGAATGTATTTTATCTCCTTGTATTCCTTTGTTGGTCTGTTTCTTACTTCAAAAATTGCCTTCAGCAAGCATCTAGTGGAAAACTAAGATCTGCATCTCATAAGAAAAAGAAGAATCTGGTTCCATGCCTGCATCCATGCATCTTTCCTCCTTATATAATCCAAATATGAATATAAGACATTATAGGCAGGCAATAAGCATGTGGAGGTGCTAATACACTTGCATCTTTCTTGCTAAGCAAGGCCCTGTGTACTCCAGAAGAAAGGGGTTTTGGATGTTGTTGGTCAATCATCATATTCTGAGCTTGACAGAAATTAAAGTTTGAGGTTAGTCAATGAATATTCCTGAATAGTACGGTCAGCGTATATAGTGGTTGCTCTTTATCATCTCCATATTATCTTTTTTATTTTTATCTCATACTTTGCCCTCTGCTAGAGCAACTGGCAGCCAAAAAAGTGAACAACTACCCTCCAGGAGCCAAAGACTCAACACACTAAAGGGATTAACTGAGTCAGTTGTAATTTCAAGTGTTTCAGTCTGTTATACACCAAAGTACACATGAATATCTGTAGCTTATACTTCACCCTACTTTTTTTCCCAGTGGTCCCGCTGTCCCCTCAATAATATCTATTCTATAGTCAAGCAGGTCGCAGTACTTCTGTACTGAATGAATTTCACTAGCTCTCTTCTTCAATTAGCAGCTAGTGCTTTAAAGTATACTAGTTTTTAAAAAATGTTTGATGTTGTTATCTTACAGCTCTCCTTTTTAAAAACACCTCTCCTCTGCAATTTCTACCTGCACCTGCAGGTGATAACTTTTCTTCATTACCAGACAAACAAATTTAGGCATTAATCCCACAGGAAGTACCATAAAATTGGTTTCAGCCTGCCTTTAAATTTCCTTGCTATTTACCTCAGCTAAATCCATGAACCAATCTTCAGCTTTGCAGCTTTGCTTCCTCAACTCATGTATTAATGATATGTCAAAATCTAAAGCTCCCTGAAGAAAAGAGGTTGCCATGGGATACTGAGCGCTTAGGAGCAAAGTGTAGAAAGATGTATCCTGCTAAGAAAGGCTCCAAAGACCTTGCTGTGTCAGGCAGTATTGCTTTTTATCTCTTTAGATGAAACAAAATCACTGCTCTGGGAGGCACTGGGCATCTGTCAACCCTGATTGCACCATCACACTGACCATTTCAACAGGACTATAGGCATCCATTAGTTGAATGGAAAGGCCTCCAGTTCCTCAAAAGCTCTGACTTTGCTGCACGGTATTGGAGCTGCTCTCTGGCAACACAGACAAAGAATTTTTCCTCAGCAGTACCTGTCTGTAATTACCCTCTTCCTTCTTAGCTTTTTAAACAACTTCAAACCCACATGCAAAGAATTCGTGCGCTACAGATTAGTGATGCTTATGAAGGAGAAAACGAGAATAAAGTGTGAATGCTTTGGGTGGGGCTAGCTAGCCAGGTGAACATCATTTATTCAGAGGTAAAGATGACTTTTGAAAAAGACAAGAGAAAAAGAAGAGGTGAAGACTAGAAGATGTGATTGCTGAAGCATAATTTCCAAGAGAGAGCATAGCTTCTGCAAGAAGTGTGTGCTTAGTGAGAAGAGTAGAAGTCTGAGTTGTCTGAAGGGCTAACAAGAGAGAATGCATTTGTGACAAGTTTTCTGTGTGCATCAAAGACCTTGGTCACTGATGTACTTGGCACCATAGAATCATAGAGTTGTCAAGGTTGGAAGAGACCTTTAAGATCATCAAGTCCAACTTTCACCCAGCACTATCACCGTACCCCCTAAATCACTAAACCACATCATCCAGCACTGGATCCAAGCACCTCTTAAACACCTCCAGGGATGGTGACTCCACCACATCTCTGGGAAGCCTATTCCAATGCCTGATCACCCTAATGGTGAATTTTTTTTCTAATATCTGATCTGAATCTCCCCTGTATCAGCTTAAGGTCATTTCCTCTTGTCCTCTCACTGCAGTCACGGCAGAAGAGACAGACCCCACCTCTCTACACCCTCCTTTCAGGGAGTTGTAGAGAGCGATGAGGTCCCCCCTGAGCCTCCTCTTCTGGGACTAAACAAACCCAGCTCCCTCAGCTGTTCCCCATAAAACATCCTCCAGTCCCTTCATGAGCCCTGTGGCCCTTTGCTGAACATGCTCCAGACCCTCAATGTCCTTTATAAAGTGAGGGGCCCAGAACTGAATGCAGTACTCGAGGTGTGGCCTCACCAGTGCTGAGTACAGGGGGATGGTCACTTCCCTGGTCCTGCTGGCCACACTATTCCTGATACAGGCCAGGATGCCACTGGCCTTCTTGGCCAGCTGGGCACACTGCTGGCTCATATTGAGCTGAACGTCAACCAGCATGCCCAGGTCCCTTTCTACCAAACAGCTCTCAAGCCACTCTTTCCCCAGCCCGTAGAACCATTTATATATTCCCATGACAATGTAGTCACACTAAAATCTTTAACATTTCACTTTTTCTGAACACAAATTGCTGCCACGGAGCTACAGTACATACCCAGAAGGGGCTTCTGACACAATCTTTAGTAACAAGTTGACAGAAATGCAGTTCTGCCTGAAAATTATTCACAGAAGAAAAGAAAGGCTGAATTTAAGTAAAAATTTGCACCCTTTTCTTTTCCACCTCTTGTAGCAAAGTTACTTTTTGTGAGGGTAGATGTAAAGATTTGATTGCAAATATTGTCCATGGTGTATTCATTGTTTCAAAAACCTACCCAAGGAGACAATATGCAACCAGTAAAACCAATTGACCATTTACATGTCTCATCTTTCTAATTAATTTCTTTGGAGGAAAACGTAACAACGTTTTACCTCTGGATCATCAATGATGTTCATTTGACATGCAGATGATATTGGAGATTTCCATGCACCGCTATCTACAGAGTCTACAGCTATCTACATGCTTAGCCAACATACAGGCTCAGGTCTTCCTCTTTTGCAGTCATTTGTGCAGAAGGAAGCGAGGCAAAATGATGCTCAGGGGACAGCAAGCTCTCTAAGAACAAGTGCAGTGTATCTGCTTCACCTGTCAGTGACTGGAGGAGGTAAGGGAAGTTTCCCTATCACAATGGTTCACAGCTGAAGACCATGCTGGATTCTGTCAGCAGGAGCTATTTTATATCATGAGCATCCAATGCTAACAAGAAAAGAAACAAAAAAATACTCATTTTAGTTGCACACTACAGATAACACTTTACAGTAGAACAAGGAACATAGTATTTACCTCTAACACAACAAAATCCCAATGAATATACAACTAAACCATGTTTCAGCTCCCTTGCAGAGTGTAGAGAGCAAAGAGCAATGCAGCAGAGAGCTACCGATATTACCACTTATTTACCCAGATACAGATATCTTCAACCACTCAGCCCTTTCAGTTGGAGACTGGCCCTTGGAAATACAAAACCCACCCTTTGAGCCTGCACTGAAAGAGACACCATCATTTATTTTAATATAACCTCTGTTAAACACAGGAAGTCAGAGCAGCTGCAGTTTTAATTCCTGACATAGGGTTGCTGTCAGCTTGCTGGTGTACTACATACTCAGGCTTGACTTCACATGGATATGGGGAACCATTTCCATTTTGCATTTAAATAAATAACCCAGGATGGCCATTAAAACTTGTTAAACCCCTAGCTTTAAACTATTACTGAGCCTTATCAAGGTTGTCTTTGTACCTCAGCTCAAGGATGACCTCAAATTGCCTATGAGAAAGCTAAAACTACCTTACTCTTGCCCCCACTGTCATAGTAATGCAACACCTCCGCCATCTAAATTTAATGCAGTGTAAAGACATGCCTTTTTCTCAGTGAAGACAGGGCCTGAGGCTGCTGCTTCTCCTTTCTCTGTGTGTGGGAGAATGGATGTCTTTTGAACTTCCTGAAGTCAGCAAGATCCCCACGGTATTATCATGTTTATTTTAGATAAAGCCTATTGTTCTGGAGACTAAGACCATGTTTGAGGCTATTTTGAAACTGCTCTTTGAAACTGTTAATTGTTCTAACCTTCAATTTTAGGGACATCAGAGGAGAAGTGATTAAAGATCCATTTCCCCAAACAGAGCCACTATTTTTATTCATTTCTTATGCCCTATTTGGCTATTTATTGCCCTTATTGTTTCTTTTGATTGTTGCTAGGGAGAAGGAGATTAAAACTCAATGTGCAGCAGAGCTCAGTCTAGGGTATAATTTTTTCTGGTATTTAAAATAATATATGCTAGATAATAGATATAAATTACTGTGTTGAGCTTAAAAGAGGATATTATTGTGCCATATTTAGTTTTATTTTTTCCCAGTCTTCAAAAAAATGTTTCCTGAGGGATGCACAGGAAGAAGACAGATATGATAAATGCGAACAGATTTCCTCTGTGAATGCAAGAGGAGAAACATAAGCCCCCAAACAACTGCCTGTTTTCCTCTACAGAACAAAGAAGTTCCTCTCCTCTCTAGACACATTAATTATATTTTTTGTTACTGAAGCATGCGCTGTCATGCATTATTCGGATCACACGACATAATTCTATGAATAAAAATAATTTCCTAATACAGCTATATTAGTGATTCACTTGTAAAATATGGACAAATATCCCCCTACTTGGTGGTCAACTACATTGGGCAGGGCAAAACCCAGAGTCTCTCTTGGAAAAAGCATAAAGTTGGTTAACCATCGTGTTTTGCTTTCGGTCTCTAGTTTTTCTGAAGACATTGATTTCTTTGAGAAGGTTGGTTTTTCCAAACATGATCAGCAGGGAAGTGACAGATTCTGGGTAAACCACATGAGACATCAGCTTCACTGATAAAGGTCATTTCATGAAACTGAAGCAAGTGGTTGAGGAGAAGGACTTCCATATGAGCACTGCTAATCTGGGGTCAGCGTCCCGAGAAGGGGGAACGATTTGCCCACTTCTGAGACTATCTGGACCAGATTTTTGGAAGCTCTGGAGGGAGAAATGTTGTGTGAATAGCTGCACAGCTAAAGCCAGGGCTGTAGGAGTGGCTGTGCCACCCATAATGCACCACTTGGCTTGTGATATTTTTCAGTTTAGGTGGAAGAAGAGGGAACAAGTTTTATCAAGCAGCAAGAAAAAATTCTTTCAAGGTGACTGACAGATTTTTAAACCTCCTGAAACCTGGGAATGAGTAGAAACTTGTGAGTGAGTTTGGACAAAGTATTTACATTCTCTTAGAAACAATATCTGAAACAAGGTAGTTGATTCCTGTTGCTGACATTTGTCCAGAAGAATTCAGAGAGGAATTTCTCTGCTGTATTTAAAGAGAAAACATGCCTGTGGTCACAACCTCCTCTTACCTCCTCAGGCTCAGTTTCCACAGCTGACTGCCTTTGGGCACATGCCTATGTGCTGCTCACATAGTTTTAACAGTGTCCCATGAGAAGGGGAACTTGGAAAGAGCAAGGTTTTGTTCCCAGCACTACCAAAGGGTTTCTTGTGAGCCCTGGAGCATCTTATTTCATCTGCACTGTTCACTTCATTCAAAAATAAATACATAGCACTTACCTATTCTGCTGTAAACTATAAAAATAAAAATATTAATGTACATGTATCACTCATATGTTGCACTAATAAGCATCACACAGAAGCATTCCTAAATATTTACAGTGAACATCAAAGAGTTTGGCTATCTTACAAGAACTTTGGATCTTTCTCTCACAGATATTACAGTATACCTCAGTTGTATGACCAGAACTTGTAAAAGTTGCACATTAGTTACCAGTGTCACTGATTTAGGGAAAAAAAAGGCCAACAAAAACAAACCCAAAAGAGCTTTGAAAGACTCCAGTTCGGACTTCATGAGTTAGCCTGTGATAGTTCTGGTCTGTGACTGTTGCACTGGACATCTTCTGGTTACCCAGAACTCTCAAGTTATATTTAGAGTGCTCTAATTGGCAAACATTTGAAGTACCAGGAAAGCTCTTTATTATAATAGAAACCAATTTCTCTCAAGATCAATGACTTTAGGAATTACAGATATATTTTAAAAGAGGTTACAAGACCCGTGGTAATGGATGCAAGACAGAGTTATGTAAAATACTAACTCAGCCGCTTTCCTCATGGATCCTTTAAAAATCTATGATCCCTGAAATTAAGTATTTCTAGATATTATGAAGTGTTTAATTTACTGGTGCAGTTTGTATCCTCTGTCAAACACAAAATAAAAGATTCCCAGAGTTCACAAACTTGTCAAATACAACACCTGGCATAGATATACATGGGTTTCTTCTGACTATCAGGTTCTAGAGAACTTTCATTTCTGAGAACATTTTTTCTCCCAGCTTTCTATCTGCTCTTGCATGTAGGTGCATGCTACTCTGACTACTTTTGTTGATATACAGCCTAACATACAATATAATATAGGAACAAGAAGTTTAACCTCAGTATGTATTACAGGGTGGAAGATGTTCCTTTGAAGTAACTTTAGTTTTATAAACATAAACATTAGGAAACTGAAAAATAGGGGGAACCAAATGAAAATAATGATCCTGCAGAGGTCAGGTGACAGAAAGCTGAAAACATGACTGACTGCACAGCTCCAAAAGAAGAGCAACTCAGGACACAAAAAAAGGGAAAAAGCTTGAGAGACTAGCTACTTGAGAGGCAAGATTTAAATTAAAACAAGACATGTTGTAGGAGGCAGGTGAACTGAGCTGACATTTTAGGGAATTAAACAAAACCTTAAAAATGGAAATAGGGAATAAAAAGGTAAGGCAAAAGTATTGTTTAAAAACAGTTTTGAAAGAAAAAGAAGAAAGCACATAAGGTGAACTTCTAGTAGATTTGAAGATCAGCTATCAAGGGAAAAATGAAAACATTAACATTTAAGGAGATGATGAGGGCTACAAAAATGACTCCCAAATAGTATGGACAATGTTAAAAGTCATTAGAAAAATGAAAAGGACTTTCCTGAAGATGTGAAATGAAAATATCACTATACTACAGTAGTGCCTTAAGTAAACAAATGGTTAGGGTCAAGTATAACAACTGCATCAGCTATGCCATTTCACCATTTTCAGATGAACCATTTCTGTGTTCACATATTACCCCAAGCTGGGACAAAACCAAAGTGTTCAGAACTCTGACTAGTGTACATGTGTGTTACTGCCACTTCCCAGAGGGAAGATTTAGGGAAATATTTGCAACTAAAATCTCCCCAAATTACAGAATCACAGAATATGCTAAGTTGGAAGGGATCCACAAGGATCACCAAGTCCAACTCCTGCTGCTGCACAGGACACCCCAAGAGTCACACCATGTGCCTGAGACTGTTGTCCAAGTGCTTCTTGAACTCCGTCAGCCTTGGTGCTGTAACCACTTCCCTGGGGAGCCTGTTCCAGTGCCCAGCCACTCTCTGGGTAAAGGACCTTTTCCTGACATCCAACCTAAACCTCCCCTGACACAACTT
>VWZT01008693.1:220217-251870 GCA_013397055.1 Pachycephala philippinensis | reverse complement strand
CAGGTCCCTTTCCATGGCACTGCTTCCCAGCATCTCCTTCCCCAGTCTGTCTTTACATGTGGGGCTGCTGCATCCCAGGTGCAGAATCTGGCACTTTACCTTGTTGAACTTCATAAGTTTGGTGATTGCCCAGCCCTCTAATTTGGAAGGAATTATAGATATATATGTATAGTGTATGCCCCTTGGATAACCACAGTAGTTTCATTCACAGAAACAGCATAGGTGTCTTTTTGTAGGCTATGATATTAGATAACCTCTTTCATGTCAGATATGTTCAATTAACATCTGCAGTTTCTATGAAATATACAAAATACCAGTGTGATGTCGGTGTGGATGCAGATCTTCTGTTCTGCTTTACATTTTGACAAATGTATTTTAACTTCAAGGAGATTAACATCAATTCTACTGAAGCATTCAGTTTTAATTTACAAAAAAAGCCATATAAAAATAATAACCTTTAATAGGTTTAAACACCAACTTCCTTTGAAGGAGAAACTAATTTAGAAAACTCCTGCACTGGATATTTACCACAAATCTGTTCAATTGTGATTTAAATGTTTCAATCAACATGGCTTCAGAACATGTCCCTAGTGAGATCATCAGCTATTCAGCACTTCAAGCTCATCTACCATCCTAAACCAAATCACATGATATCTAAATGGAACCAGTCCCATTTTTTTATCAGATAAGCACATTGAAATTTTCAAGAGAGAAGAATCGAGTCGCAGAAAGAATAATTCAGAAACTTATCAAAAGAACTCCTGATTTTAAAATCAGACTCGCAGAATGAGCAAATTTGATCCTGTTTAACTACAACCCCAGACTATATTGAGACAATGCTTTTATTTGTTTTAATTTCCCTTTGCTACAGTAAATTCAGATACCAAGATGAGAAAGTACTCACAATTTCTCAGGTTCATCTTAATTTTACAATCAAAACCAAGCTCAAGACTCTTTTAGAGAATGTTATTACTCTAATCAATTAATGATGTCAGCAACTACAACATAGACACAGGGCCAGTACTGAAACTGCTTTAATTACTGTTTGAGGCCCCATGGAAGATGTGATAAAGCACTCACCATCAGAGATTTCCACACCCTTAACTGATAATCTGCAAAACCCTAAAAATTCTGTATGTAGCTACTCCAGCAAAAAACCCAGAAAGATAAGACCAAGAACTTACATAGCATAATTTTTGAATTAAATCAATACAAAAAACCCTCACAAGTTTATGATTATAGTCACAAGTTATTTTGCTTAAATAGGTAAAAAAATCCCCAAATTTGTAAATTTAGAAAAATAATAGGTGAAGAAGGTTACTCATCTTTATTCAAAATTTTATTTTTTTCATTTTTCAATTATATTCTGCATGTGAAAGTATTGCTGGGAATGCCAAATAAGCCAAAAAGACATTAATTAGCTAAGTAAGACTACACAGCAAGATAAACAAAAAAGAAAATGAAATGCTTCTAAACTTAATTTAGGCATAGGGCATAATAATTTTGAAACTTAATAAAAGGTAAACAGAGCTTTAAGAGTCACTTTTCAATTCAATTGACATGTAATATGCTTCATTTACATGCAAAACCTATCTTGGCTAAATAAGCTGCCCACAGTTGGAAGTGGTTCAATTTTCCAGTTATAGCTAATAGACTCCTTACTGTAAGTTGAGAGAGGAATCACAGGCAATATAAAAGCTTGTGATGACCAGGTAAGTTGAGAAGGAGCAGGCAATCAATAACAAGCAAGATCTGGAATGGAAAGAGCAGCTGTTTTTTCAAATGGGGGAAACCACTGCAGAGACAAGTGCAGGGACAGATCCTGGGAGCTGCTGGTGCACATCAGGTGTGCAGGGTGGGTGTGCAAGAAAAAGGAGGAAATAAGATACATTTACCACTCAGCTACAGCCAGGAAGGGGATGTTTTGCTGTTGCCCTTCTCTGCTGTATCATGAATGAGTAACTCATGTAGAGACTCCATGTCAGGGTGAATGAATGGACACTGAATTATATTCTGAATTTTCAGCTTTTAAATGTATATTCTTGGAGAGGGCAGTAGGCAAAAGCACCTAAGAAGCACAAGATTAAATGAGTTTTTCTGGAGGATTGCTTTTCAAACTGTATGAAGACACAAAATCATGATAATATTCAAATATATCTTTATGTATGTTATACCCTTTAACCTTCACTAGCAATACAGGTGTTATTTCAGCTCTTCTACATCATTACAGGGATTCTTCAAGGAGTTTTGCTTGTCAAGGGTCCTAACTGGGTAGTCAGGAGGAGTCAGGTCACCTCACCTGGCTGGTGTTGCAGAGGTGTTTCTATCTCTGGTTCCAGCCACAGGCACACATTGCCTTCCAGGCCCTGGAAACCCCTCCTTGCACTTCCCTAGCCTAAGCCATCCTTATCTCCCTGTGTCAAGCTGAAGCCTCAGAGATATGTTGTGCCCAGAAAATTCAGGAACAAACAGAGGTATGGAGCAGTCCAGAAGGTATTTCATGCTGTAGTTGGGGCTGTAGCACGAACAGTTGGCTGCTCCCAGCTGAGCAATATGCAGAGACCTCCAGAAAAACAAAAGCCTACTGCACACACGTTTACAGTGGGCTGCAGGAAGGCCAGGCAGGATTTGCACTATTCTGTGATAGGATTTCATAACAGGAGAGAAATGCAGTGAATTATCTTGGATAATGTCTTTTCAGATTTTCTAAAATGACCTAAATTATTAGCAGTGTTAATTGTGTTCTGCACTGTCACGAGGAAAACCTCTCTCAGCAATATCTTAAAAACAATTAATGGAAGAAAAGAACATTTTTTCCTGCTGTTGTTGCAGGTGCAAGTGCAGAATCTGTGTAGAACAGGAAAGAAGGGGAGGGAAGAATGGGGTTTGCAAACAGAATAAACCATTCACAACTGGGTTTATTTTGTGTAATAAGTGATTTTATTTCCTTGTTGGTTTTCTTTTTTTTTGGGGTTTGAAGTTTGAAAAATAAAAGTGAGATGTGAAAAAGTTATTTTATTTTAGCTTGTACAATTCATACATTCAGCCAGTGTCATGATAAAAAAAAAAAAATGGGAGAAGCAGCAGCAGTAGAGGTAAAAAAGAACTGAAAATACATGAAGGAAAGAAAAGGTAAGTAGAAAGAAATTAGGGCTAGACATAGCAGTGTATCTTATTACGTTACTATCTTTTGATGTAAAGGTTTCCACTATCTGCTTCAACAAAAGACTGTCTTATACAGCCTAAGAAAAGGTTAAGCCAGAAGGCAAGGGCAAAAGTGGAATGTTAATACAGGAGAAATATATTCTTTTGTGAAAGGTGTGAAAAGCTTTCCTTCATTGTTTTATTCTAACCAAACTTCGTAAAAAGCACATTTTCATGTGAGTTCATGATTTCTTCTGCAGCCTGTCAAGTGTTTTTCCCAACATTTAACATCAAAGTGAGTGTGTAGATAGATTACAAGGTCACCCAGCCTATTAGTCCACAGGATTTATAACTGTTGGTAGCTAAATAACTTTTTTATGGTGTAATACACCTTGATTGGGAAACCTGAGCTTTCCAGTATTCAGTCTTCACTTCATCTCTGATCTGAAGGGTAAGGAAACCTTCAGGCTGACATTGTGGACAGAACAGAGAGGTGATGTGGCCAAGATTAAAGGAAACAAGATTTCAGTGTGCAATCTGAAAAGCTCACAAAGAATCCCTTCTTGCAGATGCTGACATACTGGCAGGAGGCACTTGACTTTTCTGCACTGCTGTTCACTCTGCACACATGGACAGGGCCCTATAATTGGGATTCTCCCAGGCTCTTGTGAAGTCCTACATCACACCTGGGTGTACACATTAATATCGTTGCTGACTTAGCTTTTGCAGCTGATACAATGATTGACTGAAGGTGTCTTTCTTTCCCTTTCCTGGACAGTGTGCTATGAGATCTTGCAGTTCTTTATCAGGGCACTCAGACGAACTGAAAAAAGATTGGTCCATTGGCAGAGACACCTCTAGGAACAGCTTCATCCCAGTGGCCAAATAATACCACAAATTAAAATACAAAGACTAAGAAAATTGTTCTGAAAATCTTGCCAAAACTTGACATATTGGATTTGCAGAGTTTCTTGCAAATATTGTATTAGTTGGACAGATATTTATTAACACACATACAGTGAATGTGTACATGTGTGCATATGTATTGCACATATTACTACATGTGTGTATCTAATTACACCTGTTATATACATATTTATATAAAATAAAATGAGGCTTTATTATTGCTGAGCTATATTGCCAGAACCTTAGGGTGCAATTTAGAGCAGAAATGACAGGAAATCAGGAGATTACCACCACATTTGCAGCATATAGCGTGACAAGGTCTCTTTCAACTACTGTTGCAAATAAAAAGTGAGACTGACAAAACACAAATCCATTACCAAGCACCTGTCAGCCCATGCTGACTTTCATTTTGGTCTTCCATTTTACATATTTCTACTTAAAGGCATGCCCCAGCTTATGCTGTTCCTACATGGGGTGTAACTAACATGCATTGTTTATTAAAAAAAAATTACGTTAAGGGGAAGAGTGTGCAGCTCTCTGGAATGCCACCCAGCTCTCACTACAGTTAATAAACACATCATAAAGTCCTCTTCAATTTTACTAATGCTCCATCTCCAAACTGTTGATTATATACAGCATTTCAAAACTACTGCTGCGTGCTAGAGGCTGACACACAAGAACATACAGGAAAAATGAGTTTGAAAAGCCAGTCCCAGGCTGAGATTATAACTAAATTTGAGCTGGCGCCACACTTAGCTTAACTACAGAAATTGGAATGAAGGCTAGGGAGAAAACCAGAAGAGCTATACCAGTGGCTTGTGCGACACAAAGGCAGTGCCCCTGCAGGTCAGGCAGTGGAGGAGAGGAAGTGGGCACACAGGACATGAGGAGTACACTGGAGACAGCCAGGGGTAGGTGAGTGATTCTGAGTCCTGCTGAGAGCTGGTCTGAACTGCAGCCGAATGTTCTGGGTAATATAAATCTGTGTATCTATGTCACATAAATAAAGCTATATTACCTTACGCCTGTTGAAAACCCAGTCCAGTATGTTTCGGTTGATAGCAACGATAAGTTGAGAAATGGATTTAAATTCACCACTTGCACTAGGTGAATCAGTAATAATGAAAATGCAACCAACTGGGAAAAATATTCCTTTAAATGAGAGCTTTAAAATGGTAACATTATGTTGCACATGTTATTAAAGAAATAGTCTAACAGGTTGATTAGCCCTTTCTAATGGTGCCCATCCATTATTAATAGAGCAATCATATTTTTAAAGCCTGATTCTCAATTATTTCATTAACTGAATGAAAAATTAAACAAAGATGAAGAGAAAAACATTTTAGCTTCCTTAGCAGCCCTGGAGAGGAGAACCTTTTCTCCCACAGTGTATTTACTGAATTGTTTGACAAATGGAATAACCAGCCATTACCGCTAAGGATTTTGGCTGGTGAGCATATGCCAATGAACCTACCAGATTTGTTCATTAAGTCTGACTCATGGAAAGGCTAAAAGAGTACATCATCTCAGCAGTAGGAAAATGCCAAAAAATTAGATGCTTTGTTTGACCTTTGTTTGTGAATTGGCTTCATCTCGAAATGAGGATGAAAGCCTCCTGTAAAAATGCTTCATCTTCCGAAAAAGGGCAAAAAGAAGCTTTCTTCTAAAACAAACTCAGTAATACTTATGCAGAAATCGATTTTTTCTAATTTATATAAAACTCACCATACTTTTTTCCCATTTAGCAAATAATTCAGAAACAAAAGAGAGCTGTTCAGGCTGACTGTCTGAAATGAAATTCTTAAACAGAGCAACAGAACTTAAAAGAACAAGTCGATGTTAAAAACTCAAGGTTCTTCCCATTCTTCTGCTCATCTTCCCTGTGCCTATACAGATTTAACAGAGTCAACACATTTCCATTTTCTGACAGATTAGTATCCACTACTCTATGTGAGAGACAGAGATTCAATTAATGTCCTACCATATGGCAAGAGATGCATACTGATTTTTGTAGACCAGATTAATTCAGCCTATCAAATTATTTTTACATACACAGGGAGGAAGGGACACCAGCCTATAGCCTGATACTCAAGCCTTGGCTTACAATAAAATGTGTGTCTTAACAATAGCCAAAAAAGGATGAAACCATGTTTATCTGAACCCCTTAAACATTGTCTACTTACTCCTTCACTGTTTCTGAAAGCCTCTATATTCACTGCAGACCTACTAACAGCTACTCTGAAACCACAACTGCCTGCAGAACATTGCCTGTCAGAGACTTCTTTCAAAGGACCCAGGGACAGGACTGAAGGGGAGGCATGCAAGAGCTAAAGCAGGGAGAAATGGATGAGAACATCTCCCCAGCGACTTCCCGAGCTGCTCCTGCTGCATCCTTGCAGCTAATGCACTGTAGCTGTACTTTGGAGAACGGGCTTGTGGGACATTTCCTTCCTACATTCCTTGAGGCGTCTCCCAGGCTAGGAACATAGGTGACCAGCCAGTCATGCCTTTGTGTCAGAAATGAAGTCACCTCACTCACTCTCACTGCTTAAACCACTTCACTGCCGTCCAAAGAACACTTGAAAAGACAGAAAAGCGAATATTATTTTTCATATGCAGAGAAGGCAGAGCATGGCATTCAAGAAATATGGCTGTAGAAATGTTCAAATAAATACTCATTTGTCTTGGTGTTCCAAATGTCATCTTCTTTTTTTTCCTTCTCTCTTTTTCTTCCTTTGATTTAAATGCAAGTCTACAGTATTAAAGTTCTTTTTATATTCAAGGCTGATGCAAAGAGGGAATAGTTGCAAAGTGAAATGAAAGCAGAGACGTAGTGAATGGAATTTAAAAGTTTGCTCTAACAACACAAAGCAACAGAAAACTAGAGATGTTTCTGGGAAAAGATGATGAAGGACACGGTGAGATTCACCTCTATGGGAAAACAGACAACAGGAATATTGTTATTATTATTATTTTTAAATAATAAACCATAGAATTCTTCCAAAAGAATTTTGTATCATCAGACTAAGCTCAGCATAATGTTTTCCTTCTGCTGTTGTCTGAGAATAACCTATTTAAGAGTTTATACTATTGCTTCATACTATGGGTTTGTATTACATCCTCAAGCCTTTGCTGTAGCCCAGACATGCCCAATGTCTCTCCACATGTTGATCCACAGACCCAGATGCTGCTCAGACCCAGGGCAGAGAAATACACCAAAACCCTTGCCTTCATCCAGGCTCTAAGCTGCCCTCCAGTTCAACTATACTGGCAGCAGGGAGTGCTGAACACCCTACAGCTTATCCATCATCATGGCTCTCCCTGAGAACTGTGGGGATGTTGGATCCATGTTTCCGTACATCATTGAGAATGGAAATGGCGTGGTTCATGGTACAGTGTATGCACATGTGCTCTCCTGCACCCTTGCATCAGCTGGAAGATCAGCCAGAAGCACAGCCTAAGCAGCAGCCACCTGAGCAGGCAGGCCCAGCAAGCCGGCCTCAGGCTCTGGGACAATGGCAGGCTTTTTCCATTCATTGTGTATGATGCCTACCTCCATGGCATCCTTTGATTACTGTTCCTGTAACTATTACTTACTGCTAAAATTTTCTGGACTGCATGAGCCATGACGGCCACATCTTCCCTGCAAGCTTTTTAAGCCCAAATTTTATATATAAGTTGTTTCCAGCACTGATTATAAAGCAACACTTTTTGGATCCCCATTGTATAACACTGTAATGACTCAGGCTGACTAAATGACTATGGAATGATCAGGATGTAAAAGGCATAGGAAGAGAGTAAAGGTTTGCTTCTATTAGCATTTTGTTAATGTGTTTCGTATTGCTAATCCTTGACCTCAATCTGTGAACACAGTATTTTCAGATTTGGAGTGCTGGGATCATTTTTGAGGTCATCCGTTCAGGTGCTGGAAATTCAATTTGGGCTTACAGTAAGTGACAGAATTAAAAACTGATGAGATGATAGTACAGCATATTAAAGTATTAGAATATCTGATTTCTGATTTGCTTTTTGCAATGCTGTAGAAGCATACTAATGTGCAGAGGTCAGAGGTCTGAAAATACTGGAAGACAATATCCATATCCAGTAAATAAGATACTTAGTGCAACTAATACCCACTGGTCACCTGTTATTAAAAAAAAAAATTACTAAAATACATTCATAGTAGCACTCAATGTGGCAAGAAAGGAAGTGCTGTATAACAAACCCTGTGA
This sequence comes from Pachycephala philippinensis, assembly GCA_013397055.1. Lineage (NCBI taxonomy): Eukaryota > Metazoa > Chordata > Aves > Passeriformes > Pachycephala > Pachycephala philippinensis. The sequence continues at coordinate 243,588 of VWZT01008693.1, read as the reverse complement.
AAGTCAAAGAGATGCTCTGTGTTTATGAGCCATCCAGCTGTGATTCTTTCTAGTCATACTTTGAATTAAGTGATATATTTGTCATTTCAGTATCTCAGAAAAGGCTGAATTAACTCACTCTCTGCTATTATGAAGGAGCTGTAATCATAACTCCTGCATCATTACATTATCAGAGAACTAGATTATGAATCCTAATCTTTCCACTACAGATGACAAGAGCAGTTTTGTCATGAGATTTTTTGCAAAACAGAATCAGCCTGAATATTCCAAATCAGTATTTCAGCTTGATAAAATGGTCTTTGTGTAAATGTTGACAAGCAGAAAGTGTTACTGCTCCTGCATGTTCAAGCAGAAAGTGGATGAATAATTATTAGAGAACATATTTACTCAAGAAAAATTGAAAATTATGCACAATTTTGTTTTCTCCATTAAAATTGCTTGTGATATGTAATTAATGTATTTCAGAATATCTCCTATCTAAGCGACAATCACTGAAAAAACAAAGTTAAAATATGTGCAGATAAAATCACAGGGGCCTTCAACAAACATTTGACTTGGAGTAGCAGTCCCTGTTTCAGCAAGTCTGCAGAAATTGGCTGCTCTTCTTTTCTAATTTCTATCAATAGCTTGCTGGGGAAGTTAGGGAAACTACATATTTTGCCCATCTATCCAATGGATTTCTTGGGACCTTTGATTAGCCAACATTTCTAAGTCATTTGGGTAATGTTTACAAAGAACTTTAGTACCTTACCAGTGCAAAAGAAGGAATATGAGAGGGTGTTTTTTATAATTTGTTTTGGCTGAGGTCTTTTTATCATTCATTCTCCTACAGCCGAGAAGAACTTTTGTTTAAAATTTCTTAACAGCATCGAGCTTTTTGGGAATCAGATGATGGCTGAAATTTTTGAAGTAGAAAACACTCTTGACATGATGGAAAGAATTCTGCATCAACTAAAACCTTTCTGAACTCCCTTGCAAAAGCCAGGCTTCAAATCAATTATTCAAACTCCTTTCACTAGATCAATGTTTGCATGCACAGACTTAACAGGTAAAGTAACTTTTTTCACATGGGAGGATTGTTTCATTGTTTCAGCTGCTGTTTAGCATGAGGGAGGGATTCTAGACTTGATTCCAACGTTGACACCATTGGGAAGTCAAAACCTGAGGCTTCCTCTAAATAGGTATTTTCAAGTCTAATAACTAATTAAAAATTTAAGGTTCTCCTGCCTTTTAAATAATGCATTGAGAATTCTTTTTAGCTGCATCTGGGTTTTGAGTTTCTGTAATTGCTTTAAAAATTGCTTTTTGTTATTACCAGGGCTATAGACCAAGATCACATAAGTTAGTATATGCCGATGAGAATGTGAGAAACAGAGCTGTAGGCTAGTAAAAAACACCAGCAAAGAAAATCTCACCCAGAATATACGTATGGGAAGCTTATTTTTTCTTTTAAGGCATCATCTCTTCCCTGACAGAAGGATCCTGACAAAATTTTATGCTCCTTTTTTCTTCCTTCTCCTTTTCTTTTGCTTTTTTTCTCTCATTCCTTTTTTCTCTTTTTTTTTTTTCTTTTTTCTCTTTCCTTTTCCCCTTTTTTCTTTTCTCTACAGAAATTTTGGCTAAAGAATAGAAAAAAATTTATCTATACATATGACAGTCCAAGCCACTGTTAAGAAGCAACTGACTGTCAATGGCACAAGACATGGTAGGGTTGTAGACAGATACCTTCTTTAGAGCACCAAGGATAGAATGAAGCATATGAATAAAAAAATCCTTCCCCTGCATTCTTTTAACAACAACAAAGAAATTTTTCCCTTTCAGAATAGAACACTGTCTTTCTCTCTCGTCCTCCCACACTGCAGCGCTCAATTCCCCTAATTTCCATTATTAAACTTTGCTTAGACATGAAAATGCCAATGAAACAGCACAGAGAGAAGCATTATAAAAAGAACTCCTGGGAACTACAGACCTCCTAAGATATGGATATGAGTAAATGGAAATTTGAATCTGTGAAAAAGAAAAAGACCTTGTTAAAAAGCACATTAATAACTGAGGAAAATCAAGACAAAACTACAAGAAAACAAGCAGTGCTGTAACCCCAAGAAAAACGTTGTGTGATGAACTTGAAGTAATAAAAGTTATATTCTTCCTAAGTGGACTTGCTTGTATGCTGCAAGGTTCTAGGTGTTCTGAAGGCACAGCTTTGATTTCACAAAAAAACAAACAAAAACCCACCTCTAATCCCCTGCATGGTGACTCATAAGGGACTCCATTTCTTTATAACATAGCAGTCACAGTTGTCACCATGGCTGGTTTAGTGTAAGGATTTTTTCAGTGAGTTACTGGTATTAGAATTTTCTCAGCCACCCATAAAAAAGTGCTATAATTTCTCAACTCAGTGTCAACACGTCATTTTTTCTAAGACATTTGACAACCCCCTCACTCCCAGATCCAAATCCTCATATTTTATATTTGCTTTTTATATTTCTGCACAATTTTTCTCAGAAGCTGTTACTGCTTTTCCTGATTTACTCACTTTTAAATGAATCCATTTGGTCCTCCCTCTCTTGGCAAGAGTAAAGTGTCCTCAATCATAATAATAGCTAAAACTTATTTGAAAAGTAATGAATTTGTTTTTCTAGTTGCACCATATTCTGCTTAAAAATGCCCTTTAAAACCCAAAAATATCAGTTTTTTTACAGATCTGAAATTATCTGAATAGTTTTCAGCACATTACAATTATATAGAAGATAAGAATTTGAATATTATGTTTTGATCTAGTTGTACTACAATGAAATTTAGATAAATTATTTTCAAAGAACACTAACAATCAGAACCATACCTAGTACATTATAAATGAAACAGCACTTTACTTCATTACACAAAACTTTATTAAGAGATGTAAATGGGAGAGCTTTCATTCTTCTTCCCACAGGAAAAGGTCTTGCTACTAGCAGTTCCTTTTTAAATCAGTCATCAGTCTGATTATCACTAGTTCAACATCGTGTTACGTGGAGTTTTTCTTCCAGTTTTATAAAGTAGGAGGGAAATTAACAAACATGTGGTGAAGTCTATAAATAATGAAGGATGTACCTGCAAAATGCTGATAAACCTTGCTGAGACACAGCAGAGCCTGTGTAATGACCAAAATGTCAACAAAAGCAGTCTCTGACAGGTCTCTTGTCTAACTGATTTTCCAATTTCCCGTTGAATCTACATTTTGCATTTGTAACATCCTCCTCCATTGAGGAGTTGTATGTTCTACCATTCTGGTCAAGCAGTCATTAATGCAGCTCAGGTAATGCATTCTTCCTGTCCACACCTGGAATTTCAATCCATTGATTCTAATGTTATAAATTGCAGTAGTGAGTCGACTACTGTAATTTGAATCTTATCTCCTTTGACTTATATTAGTATTAGTATTACACCTTATACAAATATTTGGCATTAGTGTCTATTTGACTGTCTTCTTTCCAGTAAGATGTCGACACACATTATTACATTCATGTCTTCATTTAGTTATGAATTCCAAATCCATCTTAATTCTTAGATTTAGAAGTACACATATCACTGCCCTGTTCCTTTCTTGGCAATCTTTTTAGAAGACACTCCACTTGTTTTTAATTTCCTATACATTTGGTAAAGAAGATAACCAAATATTCACTTAAGGATATGGATGTTTTCTCTCTTGCCTTAGAAGCAGTTCCCCAAATGTCTGTTCTTGTTCCTAGTAGAAATGTCAGCATCTCAGTTTGTGATAATCCTCTGGACCTCCCAAGGCTGGGGGAAGTCTCTGGCTACTTCTGTTTTGCTGTGCTAAAAATTGAGCGAGGTATTTCAATGAATTTCTTCAGCCTGGCATACTGTTTTCTCCAAATGCTACAGCTGGAGTTATGCACTGCTGTGTACATCTGAATAGCGTATACTTATGACCTGAAAAAGGTTCAGTTCTTCTACGCCTGGGATTATTAGCAATTTTGGAAATAATCTTAGAAGAGTCAAAGCTTGCTACCACTGTCAGCAGTATCTGTCTAGAAAATTGTGAGCAAAGGTCAAACATACTTCTCCCAGACTCCAGTAACTCAAGGACTCCCCAAGCTAAAGAAGTTATCTTCCATGTGGCAAACCTAGATGTTCTTCTTCCATTGATTTCTCCAATTTGAATCCATGTAAAAAAACCACTAGCAAAATTGTAAATGTGAAAGTTTTCATCCTTGGCCTGCTCTGACTGCTCTGTCAGATATTTATCATGAACAGTAACTACATCTTGTGCTGGAGCATCTGTGGATGTCAGTTATATATAAAAGACAAGTAGAGTTGTGTTTTATCCTTCTGAATTGACTAAATATAGAATGAGAATGAGCTGCATCCCTGCTGAAATGAAACGTGGATTTAATGCTTATGACTACTCTATACAACTGAAATTTGGGAAGAGCAAAACAAAATTCTTTCTAAAGTGCAATGTCAGATCTTCCTCAATAGAAAACACAACTCCACAGAAGGTCAGTGGAGTGACAGTTCACGTTGTCTGTCCCCAGTTTCTGTGTCCACCCTCAATGCACTGTCAGGCACAACATGCACATGAAAATTAAAGACAAAACAAACTTTGTTAAGTTGAGAGGCTGCATAATGCAGCTTAAGCTATAAAATCCATACCTTTAGGGGACACTTAAAAAAAAAAAAATCCACCATCTGTTTCCATATGAAAGAGGTAGAACACCAGACTGTACATTCTACTCTTTTTCAACAAGGCTACTTCAAAACTATGTGGGATGTGAGAAATGCTCCTTGCCCAAGCACATGGTCCTTGCTTAGCTCTTCTGATCTTTTGAAAGACTTCTGACCTAGCAAAGTTCAAAGCCTTTGAACACTGTGTTGGGCATGCTCTGCAGCTATTTTCGTAGCCAGGAGGTGTACCCTGAAATAGAAACATGGTGCATTCATGAGCAGCTGTGAAGTGTTCTGCTTTCAAAAAGTGTAAGAAGCACCAGATACATTTGCCCAACTGCTTCCTCCTAATGTATAGCTTATCATTTGCTCTACTTCAAAGCTCTAAAACACTGAATCTGAAGATGTAGATGTTATAAGCAGTTAAACCCAAGATAATGCTTCAGAGCCTCACGAGAGCCAAAATTAGAGCCTAAAACCTTTGTATCAGCTGGGCTAAAGAAAGAGCAGTAGTCTTTCCTTGGAGGAAGTAGAGAGAGCAAGAGAGGGAATGGAGAGGTAATCCTCCTGAGGATTTCTTGAACCACAGAAACCAAAGTTGTATATGGATATTCAAATAAGTATTAACATGCAGACATGCAGACGTCTATGTACAGAATCTGTTATTTATCCTGAAATCATAGCAAGTAGTTTCTTTTATTGTCTGAGACAAAAGTTGCTTTCTAAATCAGCTGGCTGGCATACAATGAGCATTGTGCCAAAACAATACCTAAAGGCACTTAATCTCCAGAACTAGGGACTTCATTAGTTCTATAGGAAATTGAACTTCCATCAAACTAAACAGTCTATGATTCTGCTGGAGCAATGTTTATTGATGTGATAAACAGAAAAATGTTCAGGGTTCAATACAACATGGAAGGAAGAAAAACGGCTTACTTATCTATCATTTTAACGTACAAGCTGCATTAGTAAAGCTCTGAGAAATGACACAAACTAGGAGACAAGTGGTATCATAGGAATTTATTGAATGTCTTCTGCTTGATAAGCTCTTTCTTACACTTTGTCCACTGTATTCAGGTTCCTGAAGCTTTTATATTGGAGACTTAAAAAGAAAATCACACTGAGATATTTAGGTTCCTTTAGCACCAACTTCACTAACAATGCCTGCCTCTCTGTGTCTGAAAGCTGCACTGCCCCAACAAGATTTACTTTATAAGTTAAGTCACTTGTTCCCCTTCATGCCTTGGAATTTCGTGGAGGCATTTCAGTTCACATAAACACAGGGAAATCTAATAGGGAAAAAAACTTCACAGGAAGTGTCTTTGAAACCAGATATCCTCAAGAGAAGAGCTATCTATTCTAATTTTTCCATGATGCAGAGTCCACACTGATTTTACAACAGCCAGCCCGGAGACAGAGCCCTTACTGTAGGTATAAGTAAAAGATGTCTCTGACAGCAGAATGCTGAGGTGGTTGTGGCTGGAGAAGTGATCCAGCAATGTGAGCATCACATGCAGCTTCTCTGCCCTGAACAGCCCCTCAGTCTGCTGCTTCCACAGAGAGGGAGGCTCAGTTGGAGAACATGGTTACTGTGAGAAAGGAAAGGTCCCACTCGGCAACTGTAGCTGACTCTTGCCCTTGACAGCACCAGGAGCAGCCAGCTCTGTCTACGCTTTCATAAAGACTTGAGCTGGCTCAGAGAGGAGCTGATGTATCCCTCACTGTTTTCAGATAATTATCTCTTCTTTCCATCCCTGTACTTACCTTGTAATCAAACCTTCAGCAGATGAAATGAAACATCATTCTGATTACAAGTGTATCTTCTAAACATCACTCCTGAGCATAATTTCCCAGTGACTAGACAAAGAAAACCTCTGATTTACCATCTGCTTTTAATACCTTTCTGAGTGAAGATTATGAGCAAACAGGCCATCTTCATGTCTCCTTAGTTAGTCTGTTTAGATTCCCTGAGTCTGCTCACACGTGACCGAAGGCACTACACACAGAAGCCAAGACATCAGAGTTTGGTGGGTGACTTCTCTTCCAAGTGTACTGCACTACAAATACACTAATATCTCCAGCAAACACCTATGCAGTATGGCATTTTTATATCCTGCTAAGATCTAATCATAACTGCATAAGGATTATTTCGAAGTCAAAGATTATTTTCTTTATATTAAGATGCATTAAAAAGGAAACACTTAAAATCGCTCTCTTTCAAACTTTTCACATCGCTGTCTGCAAGAGCAAGGTTATTAAACCGATGCTTATTTTGACCCTTTGAAATGACCGCAATTTAGTAATGAAATTAAAGTTCTTCACCTGTCACCATATACCAATTTGTTAGAAGCTTTGAAATGAATTTCTGTGCAAATGAAAATGATTGTCACCATTGTGCCAGCCATAAAAAATGAGTTCAGGGTTTCTTAATAGGATGCAAATGCTGTGAGTTTTTTCTGATAAAATAATTCACTGCTAAAAAGTAAAGAGTTTAAAAAGGTGAATATGAAGATGCAGTCAGCAAGACAGTAAATGTTAGGGAAGGACAAAGCTGTAAGTGTGGGCACAGTAGGATGCCAAGACTACAGAGAAATATCAAAAAGTGCAAGAGTATGGAATCTTTTTAAATCAGTATCAAGCTTCTCTGAAACAAACAGCCTTCCAAAGTCACATTGCACTTTCTGTCGAGGTAGGATAGGAGATAGTTAATTGCTCTTTTGCAAACTTACAACTTTATTGTATGACTCACAGTTTCTCATTTTGGCTTACAACACATTAATAGCCAGCTAGAAAAGTGTGGTCCCAACATTGACACCTGCTCTGTTTAATCACACTCTTTGCATTTCAAAGATCATGATCATATCTAAAAATCCTCAGCCCAGTGACATCTCAAGTAATCAGATCCCTGTGAGGACTAGTGCATTAGTATGCTATTCCAATGCATCACTGATATACATTACTGTGTCTGGTCCCTTTCTATCTCAAAAGAACTGGACAGCAAGCAAGGAAGATTAATCTGACCCAAACTTTGTCTCCTTCTGCCTAAATTGCCTTTAGGAAGCAGTCAGAAAGTATAGGGCCTAGATCATCCAGCACATATAGGGTGCAAGGTCTAACAGCCCCTCTTGTGTTTTTTCAGGTGTGCATTATAAAGCCCAGTTTAGATGTCTACATTTTTAGTTTATCTTAAACACGGCAATAATAGAATATGGAAAAGGGAGCTCAGTTTGCCACAAAATGGCTCACAGGAGATTTTAAGGCTGCCTGCAAAAGTCTTCTATTTTACAGGCTCATAGGGCCAGTCAAGTTGTGAGGGACCTCAGGAGGTCTCTGGACCAATCCCTTGCTCAAAGCAAGGTCAGCCATAAGGTCAGACTGAGCTGCTCGGGGCTTCTTTTAGGCAGGCCTTGAAATCCTCCTACAATGAAGACTTCCCAGCAACACTGCTCCCATGCTTGGCTATTTTCAAGGTGAAATAGTTTTTTGGTCTATCTAGCAGTCTGAATCTTTTTCAGTTTGCAGCTCTTGCCTTTAGTCCTCCTGCCATACATCTCAGTGAAGAGCCTGGCTGTGTCCTTGCTAACCTCTTCAATAGGTGTTGACTGGTCACTGTTAGCTTTCCACTCTTCCCCAGGGTGAACGAGCCCCATTCCCTCAGCCTCTCCTCACAGGGCAAACGCACCAGTTTCCCAGCCATCTTGGAGATTCTTCACTGAGTGTGCTCCAGTTTGTAATTTCCCTTTTATTAGCAGCCCAAGAAACAAAGAGGGACTTTGTTTGAGAGAAATCAACTCCTTTGATCTAACTGCAGCCCCATTAATGTGTACCCACATATTACCCGACTTCATTGCTGCCAGGGCATGCTGATGACTCATAAACAGCTTCCTCTCCACCAAAAGTTTGATCAGTCACATACTGCTTAGTTCTTCTCTGTCCCTTTTGATGTTAATAGTTTCTTCCAAGAACACAGTCTGAAAGTTTGGTGCTCCTGAAAGCTGTGCCAAGAATGGTATCACTGTGGCAAAATAGGTGATTTCCTAAAGAGGATCACAAATAGCTTAAATACACTATGCTACATATCTCTAACATAGCCATTCAAATCCTATACTCAAACAATGAAAGCATATCTCAGTCCCAGGCAGGTTGAAAAAAGACATAAATGATAGATTAATTTGATCCCTATTTGCAAGGGAAGAGATGTATAAGAAGTGCAAGAAGTAAAATAACATCTACATCCAAGTGTAAGAAAAACTAACTACACTAACTACTAAGGAAGAAAACAAGATAAATACTTCCTTATACCTCAGGCAATTTGTAATCTTTAGTATTGATGTTCTTTTTCTACTGACAATTACTCTTAAGATCTGACAGCAAACAATAGTTAAATATTTCAACTGTTTTAACAGGACAAGGTGAAAAAAACCTCATTCACTCAGCATGCCACAGGGTTATTATGCTAAAACTAGGATCTATTGGCTTTTTTTTCTTTTGAGAGTGCTAAATATACACAAAAGGCATTGAGGAGGGAAGGTAATAAAACTGCTTAACTTAATACCACTGATTCAGAGGTCCAGGCATCTCAGATTCCCTGGCCCTGGTCATCTTTAATCGAAATGTAATTTTAAGAATCTTCAGGTTGATCACAAGCAATGCTACGTAAGACTTTTCCTTACATAAGAAAATGTTGTTGCTTGGACAATCACTATATATCTATCTGCTAGTAGTGAAGAGCACTTTGTAGGATTTGAGGGTTCAACATTGATTTTATCACATTGTAAGGCACAGACTCTTACTTAGATCTTTTAGGACTTCTAAAACCTTGTGATCTTCACAAAGACAGTACTGAATATTCCATTTCTGCTAGGTTAAGGCTAAGCTAAACCCAGAGTGGGTTGATGGTATCAAAGTGGGCTTTCATCTAAAAGGTCCTTGTTTAAGGTCATAGCAACCAGGCAATTTCTTATGTGGTTTTTTTCACTTATACTGAACTCAAAATACCTATTTGATTGCATGGCTTTCTTCAGACACTTCCACATTCTCCCCAGGTCTCTGCATGCTCCCTTAAAGGCATGTCCATTCATTGGTTACCTCCAGTCGCAGAATTACATTAACATCTGCAAGAAGGTCACCATTATTCTGATCTCATCCTTTTAGCAAAGAGAAATTAATTCCAAATATTTTCACCTTCAGCGCACATGGCATATATTAAGTGAGTGCATCTGCACCTTACTGTACTGTGTCAGACTTCGCTCACTTCAGAGATCTTCCTGAATTTTCTATTCTGTTCCTGTTTATCTTTTCATGGGCTCCTGGAGAATCAGTTGCTAATGGCTTCTGTATACAGGGACACGAATTTGTCTTTTTTCTATTTAATGTTTCTAATAAAGTTCATTGTGAATCATCATCATCATCTCAGGCCAAATTGCTCTTGAGTGAAGAAGGAAATGAGCAGGGTAAAACCTCCTGTCTCCTTGTGTGATTAGATGCATGCAAGCTGCAGCAGGAGGAATACGATTCAGTTATGACAAACATAATGAAGATTCTTTATTCAGGACATGGGAGACTGTCAAATCCCCTGCTTCTTCTGCAGTCTTATTAAACAAACTGTCCTCTCTGCTGCTACCAACCCCAAAACTCTTTATGCCCATGCATGTTGTACAAAGCTCCAGAAGAGAACTTTGTCAACAGTAAGGATGGCATTTTTTCCTAATTAATTTCCCTGTTCCTGGTAAATACCTCTAAATCTTCAGCATCAGTGAGAACTCAGCCTATTTTGATTAATAAACACTTATCTCTCAATTATTTTCAAAAGCTCACATAATAGTTCCTATCACCTCTTTAGAAGATGCAAAGCTCTTCTGGCATTCATTTTACTGTCAATACCAGCTTTGTAAATACCTATGATTTTGAATGTCACTATTCTTTCTAAATTGTTAACATTTTAAAGCTGTCCTGTTTATATGTGCTCAGTTCAAAATTAATAAAAAAAAAATTGTTTTGCCTTCATAATGTAGCTCTGCTTTGAAGATATGGATGCATCATTTATTGCTCACAGAGTTCTAGTAAAATCTACAAATAATCCCCAAAGCAAACACTACCTCTTATCACTACTTTTCTTCAGACTTTGTGCCATACAGATATGAAATTCTAGCTTGAATTTCATTACAATTATTGCTGTTTATTTGACTAAAGTGCCAGGGTTAGTGGAGTCAGATTTCAGTCGTATGATATGGGGAGAGCATCTCTAAGGAAATCTAGAGTTTCCACTCGAATATGTGTCAGTGGAATCGGAGTCTGCTTGCACTACATCTGGAAATCCTGATTGTCATGGTTTGCCAAAAGTCCCAACTGTAAGATAACCAAGGTGGCTTAAACATACTGGCTGGCTGGAAGCTGTACAAACATAAATCAACAACAGCAACTTTCCAAATGCTATCCATCATCCACAATAGCATTCAGTGCAGCTTGGCTAAAAATGTCATTAAATAGATTTTCTAAGTACTTCAGCCTTCAAGTAATACTAGAGGTGGACTGACATAATCATACATTATTCATGTGCAGTCAATGGCATTGTAAAAAAATCAGATTCCTTGTCTGAGAGACTGACTATTCTTTTGAGAATATCAGTTGAACAGCTACTGCATTTTAAGACAAAAGCCTTTCAATGAACAAAAAATACAAAATCCTTGTAATGATATCTATATCTATGTAATATAAGTCTATGTCTACAGGCACAAACCATCAATTTGGTATAATGAAAAGAGTATAAAGTTCACAGTCTTGAGAAAGAAGAGAATTAATTATATGGATGCCCTAAAGTGTCAGGGTGTAATAAGCTCTAGAATTCTCACAATCAACTGTACAGGACACACACAACCAGAGGCATCGATATTTATACAACCAGAAAATTTAAAAAATATGAAAAAACAACCCAAACATCTTGTGCTATTTAATTATATATCAGTATAAAAACAGGTTATTAACTACAACAAAATGAATCTAGCAGATACTTAAGGTTAATGTTAAAGAGGAATAAGCATTCAGCAGACTATAAAAGTTTATATGCAGAAGTTAGTGCAGTCAGCTAGTATGTCTAAGCAACATCATGTCCACAAGATTCACACTTTATCAAAGTCGAGAGTCCTAGCAATTCTTCTCTGCAGCATGACACAACAGAACTCATGGTCAAAGCAAGAAAAGCAAATTACTTAGTGGTCTTCATGTTCAGGTACAACTTTAATAAATACATGCCATGGCACTTCATGATGTAAAAGAAAAATTAAAAGAATGTTCAAGATGTATTACTATGCTGAAACCAAATCTGTACAAATGGTACAACGTTCCTCAACTGTAACTTTCTCCCTGTATTTATTCAAAACAAGAATGTTTAGCAACAGATAATTATCTGAGGTGCTAATGTCCAGCAATGTTTGCCTGACCAAAGGCCTGACAGACTTGTTCAATATGGTAAAGTGCTTCATGATTCACTTGGGCATCTCTGCACCCACAGACCTAAGGCAGAGGGTGTAGTAACCTCAGCCATCCAATCGGAATTGCAAGCATAGAATTTACTATCCCCTGTAGCTTGTTCTGAAGAGAGAAATTTTTTGTACAGTAGTTCCTAAGAAGTCTACTAAGGAAAAAAAGCAATATCTGGTACTCTAAGATAAAAATCTATCTTACGTTACTTTGCTTTTATAAATCTCCTTACCAGTTGAAGAAAAAAAAAGTTTTCTTTTATTTTTTTCCTATTTCTTTCTATCAAGTAATGAAAGATCTATTTCCCTTCTCACACAATTTTATTTTTTCATGCATTGAGAAGCAACTCCCTTTTAAATTCCCACAGATTGCTCCCAACTTCCTCAACATTCCAATATGACACTGAAAATCACGTTGCCATTAAATCTTTCTAGGTCAAACACAAATTGTAGTTTCCTATTTGACAGCTTAGAACAACTTATCCTTCACTGTCACTAGGTAAACACAATATTGCTTTTCAGAGAAAATCATAGCAGGAGAGGAAGCAAAGTAGATAGTAAAGGAAAAAAAAGTAGTCTGTCAAAACAGTGGCAACATTTTCCAAAATAAAACCAAAGTCCTCCAACTCTTCTACAGTACTCATGTAATTTTTCAGAGACAGATAGTTGCAAAGCAATCTCACCATGTTAGTGAGGCTTGATTCATTGAAATTAGGAACCCAATAATAATTTGGGTACTGGTCTTATTAAGAAGCACTGCTTTAGCAGTCAAAGTGAGGCCAGTGTGCTACCACAAAAACCAAATAGGCACCATAGGATCTTTAGCACTTGGTTAGCACACACTTAACTTCTTTTTATCTTGCTGATGAAAGTGTTCATGTTTCTCTGATCAAACTGAGAGGTTCCTAGGACAAGTGACAGTGATGGCACCCTGCTCAAAGGCACAGAAACTTATCCTTCATCTCAGCAGAGTCACTCTTTGTTTTCACATTTAAGCTGTGACCACAAACAAGGTGTACAATAACTCTATTGTGACCTTGGAAAGAGCCCACTGCAGATGTTTCAAATCTTGAATGGGAATCTCTAAAATGGCTGTAAGAATTAACTACTATTGAAATGAAAGCAATCTGCCTGTAGGTAATTTTGCATATAACAGGCTAAAAACTAGAGAACAGACAGTAACTCATCTGTTAAACAAAGGCAGTGGGGGAAATATTGCATTTGCTTGTCCCAGATAATCACCTGAACATTTACTGTGTCACATGAAGTGAAATACTGGGTAAGACAGAGCAAGGCATCCAGTTCAGAACAGTGTCTCTGGCAGCTGTTAGTGCTTTAGCAGAAGTGGGGTGTGATGTAACAGAGAGGTAGGAAAAAGAGAGGGCAGTCTCAGCAGAATAAAAATACGAACAAATACATCCCTGCAATGAGAGATTCATTGTGAGAAGCCTCACAAGAGGAAAGAGAAATAATATGCAGCTAACCCAGAAAATGGTTTTGCTAAGAAATTTTCTAGATCTGTGTGTAACAATAGTAACCCAGTCAGATGAGGGATCAGGTTGAGGAATGGAGAGACATGTCTGAAAACTCATACTTCTAAAATGTCTTTTGGAAATTCATGCTAAGGAAGCTTGTGGGAAAGGGAGCTCTATATCAAAAAGTCCACTGCAGCATCTTAGTACCATGGTCATGACTCCATAAATTGAGAATACAGCAGACACAACTTGCAGTCCTGCTTCATCAGCCCTTCCCTCTCTATAGCCCAAAGATTTGACCCTGCATCCTGCTGGGGAAGCCAGGCTCATCTGTTATTCCAGATTCCCAGGTCCACTCCCCAGAGTCTTAGGAATTCCTGCTCTGCAGAAATCTTTCAGCATACTTGGCTCATCTGGTTGAGCATCCTCACCCACTATTGATTTCTTTTGGGGACAAGAGATTTCCCCAGCTGCCCTCATAAACACATGGCAGCTCCCTGGCTATCCTGAGGTGTGACAGCTCAGCTGCTCCCTAAATAGGAAGATACTAGAAGTGACAGGAAAGGACAACAAGATAATGACAGAACGAGGAGAAAATCTTACAAAATTTAAACCAAAAAATTAGATTACCAAACATTTTTGGTAGATCCTAATTTGAATTTTGAAACAAAAACTGGTTTTCAGTTAACTATGTTACAACTCCATATCCCAGACAGGAATAGTTTAAAAGAGAGTATAAAATCATCTAAAATAATTGGGTTTCACCTTATTTAAACATATATTGGTGCTATTCTTAAGTAAAAAAGGAATATCTCCATTCATAGCTCAAAACCTTGCTGCTTTTAAAATAATTCCTGCTGAGCAAATATTTAAAAAACAGTTAACAGGGAGTACCACAATTATAAAACCTACGAGATGGCATATTGAGGAAAAAATTTACCACCTGTAAGAAACACCTGTGCCAGCCTGATGTGTGCAGTCTGTCAGACAGCTGCCCCAAAGGCTCAGAGGCTGCATGCTACCTGACAAGACGAGCAAATATCAAGCTGTTATGCTGTGCCAATGAAGGCAGCAGATCTGTTGAGAGGATAAGCCCATTGCCTTCGTGTTGCTCAACATTCCCTTGACAGCCTGATTTTTCCACTGGTATTTGCATCAGCTTTGGAGGGCTCTGTTCACCTGCTCTTCGAGCTCTAAGTGCAAGTGCCAAGTGTGACAGTGCTTGCTCCTGCATGCAGAAAAGGAGGAAATGGTCCTGAGAGAGAGGACTAGGATGAGATTGTTTCAGGCACAACGAATCCAGGAAACTGTTCTGCACCTGATGAAGGCTAACTCCTCTTATGAAAACATATTTAGAGGAAAAGTTACTGTCTAATGTTACTGGAAACTATGAGTTTGAAACCAGTGTCACTGAGATCACTTTATGGTTTGTGAATACATATTGTGTTTGGTCATGTGGACTGTTTGCTTCACCAGACTAGGGCATGAGTTTCTCTAAAAGTCACCAATGATTTTTTGAAGACCTTGAAGTTTCTGGTTCTGCAAGAGGGATTCAGCCAAAGCTGTGTAAAATAATGACCTCCCCATATCACACACACTAGTTGCCTTGAGTGAGGACACAATCCCAGAGAAACAATGCCTCTGAATTTAAGAGATATAACACATACAGCCAAACCCTTTGATTTCTATCTGGGAACAGTGCTAATGGAAGCCACAGTTAGAAATCTTGTAAAGCAACTCTACCACTCGTTGTTGCAAGAACACTGACGTCATTATAAATGTCATCTTGTTCAGCCAGAAACTTCAGAAACAGTTTAAAAAAACCCTCAACGTAATCTTCCATTGTTAAATAATTAAAAATTATAGAGATACATGCTAGAACTACTTTGTTTACTGCAACAGAGGTTGCCATGCCCTTTGATATCTTTCACATATGCTTTTCAATGAAACAAACCATGTAACATAATTCCAACTGCTCCACACTTGGACAGATATCAGACCTTCCTCAGTAAACCTGGTGCTTTTCTTCTCTCTTGTAAAATTTCACCTCATTTGTGAAGAAACCTTATCTTTTTGGATACTTTTAGGTAATGATTTAAGCTCCACACAAAGCAACTGACCAATTGCTGTGATTACTTAGATGGAAGAATCATGAGGCAAGGTGAGAGAACCAAATTCCATATCTAAACCACATCAAATTCTGCCCAAGTTTATACCTCTCATGCAATCTTCTGTACTACATTTACTTTAGCTCAAGTTGCTAGAAGGTGACAAAGTCATGAAACATTTCAGGAACACACAAATCCCTGTGGTTTTACATTTGCTTGTAAAATCCAACCAATATCCATGCATGCATGAACCTGCTTGCTTTCCTTGGAAAATATCTGCTTTGAATTAGTTGTAAACCAGGTATGCAGCAATGCTGAAAATAGAAAGGTGTTTGAAGCTTTTGAAGTGTTACAACCTTCTAATTTTTTTCCTTCAAATAAGAACATTAGTATTTTACTCTACTTACTTTACTGTAAAAAAAAAATAGTCTTTGTGTATGCACACACAAAAAGGTTTCTTAAAACTATAGGAAAAGAAAGTAACTCAAACTGTTTCACCCACCAATCACCCAAATAATTTGAATGTCTGTCAAGTCTCATTTTTCTTTCCACAGAAACACAGCTTCCTGACTCAATACACATCACTGATTAACAAGTTAAAAAAAACCCCAAACCATATTAGAACTCTTGTCCTTCTTCCAGAACTCTTTTCTCCCTATACTTGGCATAGTAGCCTGGCAATTTGCACAAACAAATTCTTACTGTTTTTAGAAATCTTGGTCCTGAGAATACTACCTCTGGGCTGTATCACCAATTTTAATAAACTAGTTCTGAGGTAAAGAAATGATGTCATCTTATAACCAGCTGGAATTTAAAATCAGAGTTGTTCTTTTAGAAAAAACACTGGAGAACATTACCCAATATTAGCACTACTGCCACAGGACTGCTGCCAAAATTAAGCCACTGGGGTCTGTCTCCACTCTGTGCCCTGAGCTGTGCTTGCAGACCATACAGTCACCAGGTACCAAACAAGTGATGCATCCAGCTTCCATCTTGGATCCACAGGATGTGCATGTGATTCTTCCCCATCCATTATTTCTAAACATATTTCTATGTATCTGTGCATCTTGCAGAGGGTTTTCCAGTCGACCTGACCGCCAGCCTCCATCCCACTTCAAGCACCCCTCTTTTACACTGCAAATGCAACCTGGAACCCATTCCCTTGCACTAGCCAGGAATGTTTAGAGCAGAACCCAACCCTGTCTAATTCTCTTCACCCTGATATACACCACAACAGTTAACAGCCAGTCATTGAACTGCTTGCATAGTTCTCACCCACTGCTGGACATTCAGCTGCAGTTCTCAAGGGTGGCATCAACATGCCAGCATTGGAGATTATCCACCCATGCATGAGCAGCATGAGCAGTTCGGACAGGTACACAGCAAGGAGAGCATTAACTGTGCTCAGCAATAAGCCAGGAGAAAACAGGCTGTTGGTAGGATTCAGTCCAGAGCTGGAAGTCTAACAGGCAGGAACGCAGCTTGGTGTGCTACCACACACAAACCTCCCATTAGACATCAAGGGAGGCTCCCTTACCAAAGATCTTGGGGACACTTCTTCAGTTCCAGAGAGTCCTTTTTCAGAACAGTAAGCCCAGTGCATTTTTACAAATACAGATAATAAATAGCAACAGTCTATTCCAAAACACGTGTTATTCCTGACAGGCTACAAGAGGAATTTTCAGCTGACTGTTTTAATGGAGCTCACACATATTCTTAGAGATTATTAATAACTCTTCAACCTCAGCACCAACACAGTACAGAGGTAATTTTACCAGAACTTCAATACAGGTTAAAACACAACAATTATTTCAGCTAAAAAACCCTGCAAGTCTTACAAGAGTTCTCTGTTGTTCAGTAAAGTCTTTACTAAGTAAGAACAACATTTCAATGGTTTAAATGAAAGAAGGTGGAATAAATATTGCCATCCATGCAACTGTTTAGGCAGTACTTTGCTTTGGCATCTGAATGAAGAGGTTAGGGCACTCTGCCCAAATTTAGGTTTTGGTGGTGATTTTTTTTCTGTTTGTCCTACCACCAATGCATTTCACTGTAAATATTTCTATGCTATTAGCCCCATTATTTTCTTGCTAGGAACACATTAGTTTGCTCATTGTAACGACATCTGTCAAACCACCTCTCTTCATATGGAACCAGACTTAAACGTGTGGTGAAAATAGGCATTTCCTATACAAAGCAGTTGGGCCCAGTATAGGGTTACTCAGTGAGCTCATGGAAAGCTCATTAGCTTCCCTACAGCCTGGAAACAAGAAAATTAATTTAAGAGTGTCTGAAGTCATAGAGAAGAGAAAGAGGATGAGTTCTCCTGTTTTCTGAACATATTTTGGTTAGGAGACATATATATATATCTATGTATGCATATGTAAAATAAGTATAAAACACACTCAACACTGATGTAAAACTGGCAGTTTGTCTGCAGCAAGAAGAAAATATCCAATGCAGCAAATAATAAAACAAAATAATCACTGGACTCACTATCAATAAGAATGGATTTCTCAAGGTGAATGTACATTACCTAGTGTTCAATATAGGCTGATCCTTTTTGGTTACTTTTTGCTCAGTGAGGGCACAAACATAGCCTGGCTTCCTTTTCTTGTGACAGTCACTGTTACTGAAGAGCTTTAGAAATCCACCTCTATGTTGAGTTTGCCTGAAGCTGGTTTAAAAAGAAGACAACTCTCAGACACATCTGGAGAATGGTCATGAGAGTCTTGTTTCCTTAGGAAAGTAGCTCTAAGGAGGGGAAAAGATTAAAAAAAAAAAAAGAGGAGGAAAAAGAAAAGGAAAAAAACAGATGAGGGGTATTGTTAGAATGAAACTCTACAGAGAATTTCTGAGTTTCTGACTAAATCCTGACTGTATATTCATAGACGGCTCAGACACTACAGGTATAAAACTGCACACAACGACCAGATTGTCAGAAAGTGGCTGCATTGCTGTAAAACAGAAGCACGTGAAATATATATCCACACTAATTGTCTTTCATTTTGGAAGGGATTCAAATTTGCCCAAAGTTTAAGCTTTCCCTTGAACTTACTAATTCTGTACAGTATTGCTTGCTGCCTCTATTTTCAGCTGTCATTTCACCATCTAATTGGCAGTATTACAATTGCTCCTAAGGGAATATTAGACTAAATAAAACTTATGTAACGGGAGAAAAAAAGGTTATTTTTGCTTATGTTCCATTTCTTTCAATATGTATCATTTAAGAGAGATGAAACATATTTTAATCTCAGATTTATTTTTTGTTTCCTGCTGCTTATGAACTGAGAAAACAAATCCTTGATTTTTAAGTGGTCAGTAAGAAAAAATATATCTTCTATGTAAGTTTTTTAATATTCGTAAAATGTTTTCAGTAGCATCGTTTTTTATTACACCACATTCAGCTGTGATACTACATTCAGTGTAGGGGTAAATAGCTCATGGAGTTCTTTGAAAAAACCTAATACCATTGTACAGGATTATTGAGGGCTCACAGGTCAGTGTCCAAAGAGTCAAGAGATATATTAATGTATTTCCTAAGAAGTAACTTATTGCATTGATTTCAGGGAAGATACTTGTCAAAATATTACCACTGAAAGATGTCATTGTATTAGCTGTACCATAATTATTGTCTCATAAGAGCCCTCAGAAAATATCAAACCTTTTATTTCCAATGTAAGTAATAGGTGATTCTAAAATATGTTTTTGTATATCTGTGAAAATAAGTAAAGCCAGTAGTGTATGTTTGTGGAAAGAAAGGCAATCTGTCCAAACTGATTAATACATACACTCAGTATTTTAACAACTCAGACTAAAACCATACCTTCAGAAACAGCTCAGAAAAACTGTATGCATTTAAACTTTAATTTTATTCACTTTATAAACTATTCAACATTCAAATTGCTAATTATGTCTATCTTCTGCTTTTTCTTTGTTTCAGAGCAGAAACCATTTTATACTTTGAAAGCAGAATATTTCACTTGCATTTTCACACCTAAGGAAAGCAGCCAGTGTTTGTTCAGGCAAAAATGAGTTTTCTGAGAGTATGAACTACTAATACTGATAATAGTTTCCTGTCTTAGAAGTCATTAAAAAGCCATTTTGCAAATGCCACAGAAGGAAAAATTGGAAAGAAAAGCCCACCCCGGTGTCATTAAAAATTACTTTAACAAACATTATTATGAGAAATTAGGACTCTTATGTTTAATAAGCAGCATTACGAAAGAACGGAAGTAGATTGTGTGAGCATCCCACAGTCATAATGCCACGGTCCTAAGAGCTGGATCTGTGCACTGTTGGTTTACCCAGCAGTAGGAGCATGTTCCAGATCAGGCAGCACTGAGGCTGCAGCACTGACTGCCCTGAGATTCACCAAGGCACGCTGTGCACTGTGGATGTGTTTATGCTGGCTGCAGAAGAACAGATGATACACAATGAGGCATGAAGCCTGCTGGAACAAAGCTCCTGTCAATGTTTTGTGAGCTGATCTAACCGAGTTTAGAAAATATGTCATGTGGTTGCAGTGGGCTCGATCTGGCAGAAGACTGAAAGAGGTTTTCTGTACCAGTTTCATTAAGCATTTCTGGCACAACTTTCTTTGGGTTTAATTCTAACTAAAAGTTTGCCACAATTACTTGGAAAAATTATTTACTTGGCCTGCTTTCCTTTGCACAGAAGCTCAAGTTTCCTGTAGTTCTGATCTGTCATAATGGCAAACCAAAAGGGCCTGCTTCTGATGTTACTTACATAACAAAAATCTAGGGAATGACTCCTTCCATACATGACCTCAGTTTATCTCACGACCAATCCCAAGACTACCTCACGGGCAAGTATTTAGGACCTTTCAAGCAAATCTGATAAATGTCTAAGATGGACCTACAATAGTGTCTTGATCTGAAACAGCAGTGCACTTTTGAAGCAAATTTTCCAGATGTCCTCACTTTGCACTCTGGTTTGCATCACAAAAGGATCTCAGAGCTAATGAGTACAATTCTTGGTCTTTGCATCCAAAGAAGAGCAACAAAGCTGGTGAAGGGTCTAGATAATAGGGTCTAGACTGGAGAAATGGAGGTCGAGGGAGCTGCTCTCTACAACAACCTGAAAGGAGGGTGTAGTGACATGGGGTCAGTCTCTTTTCCCAAGTAAGAAGTGATAGCATGAGAAGAAATGACCTAAAATTGCACGAGGCAACGTTTATATTGTATATTATATATATTGTATATATATTAATTGTATATTAAGAAAGATATTTTCACCAAAGAGATGGTCAAGCATAGGCACAGGCTGCCCAGGGAAGTGGCTCAGCCAACATCCTTGGAGGTGTTTAAAGAACACGTAGACGTGGCAGTTATGGACACGGTCCATGGAGATGGCGGTGTTAGGTTAATGGTTGAGGGTCAAGGGTCTTTTCCAAACTAAATGATTCTATGATTCTATAAACCACAAGATGTGCTCCATGATTCTATGATTCTATAAACCACAAGATGTGCTCCAGGAGTGTCTAGTGCATCCCCCTGCTAAGGACAGCTCAGTCCAAGGTATGACACTGGAAGAAGACCTTAGTAAACCTACAGACAGCTGCTGTGACTGATATTTAGTATGTTCTGATTGTCCGACCTGTCAGCTCCCTGTTGAGTCTTCCAAAATGGGACAGCTTTATGCTTTTTCTACACCTAACAATCAAACTTAACATCTAAATAAAACCACAACGTATTAAAGACTGTGGAAGAAACTTCAAGCTCGAATTTAGTGGAGTGGTAAATTGTGAGGTAAGAAATGCATGCCAAATACAGTAATTTTCACCAAATCTATGTTTTTAGTGCATACAATACAAATTTAAATTACATAATGCAGAAGGAGAAGCAAGGTCAACCAGGATAAGGAAAAGGGTGTAATCTGCAAAATTCTATGTAAGTGATAAACCTGTATTTCCAGTGCATGCACAGTAAGCTGGCACAGCTCAGAAAGTTAAAAGCCATAAGAAAAGGCGCCTGAAATAATCCTGGAATATGTTTGATTTGGGGTTTCTTTTGCTTGCTGAGTTAATTTTGTTTGTTTGGGTCTTTTTTGGTTTGGTTTTTTTTTCCCCGTGTATGACTCTTTCTGAGAGATAGAACATAAAAATTATTTTTCTGACTATTAACATTTCAAAATAGGATACTAAACTCTTTTTTTGGTTGCACTATAGTACAACAATGTTGTAGATGTTGTTATTTGGAACTCGGTCAAATGGTCTAGGCACTGTTCAAGGCAATGTTTCCTTCTTATTTTGCCGCTTGCCCAACCTTTACCTCTAAAACATATCAAGAAAGCTTGGTGTCCAGGAAAAGCTAGACAAGATGATCAAGGACTGACTCAGCTGAATTACACAATCATTGGGTTTAGTAGATGATGACTAAATTCTAAGAATACGCAGATTATAGATAAGAAGTCCACTACAATAAATTTTGAGGAAGGTGGAAATAATAGACATTTTGTAGATGCTCTCAGGTAACATGATGTAAGTCTGAAATTAGTTCCAACATTGAAGTTAGGCTTGTTTTGTGCAGGTGCTAAGGGGGACAGTGGCTTGGACCAGAGGGCATTCAGAGGTTCCTTCTATCTTAAATAATTCTATGACTCCATGATTTTTAATATTTGCTACCATAAATGTACAATTACTTAATAAGGAACACACAACACCACTGAGGCCTTGGTTTGTTTTAGGGCTCGGTGTTTTCTTCAAACAGCCTTTCACATCCTGGAGGAAAGAATTCCTGTGGCCAAAAGTTTCAGTGCTTCACTGGAATGAAATCACATGAGTTTTTATGCAAATAAAAAATGTTTATCTCTGAGCCTGAGCCTTTAATTTAAATAAGTTTACACCACAGGCGAGCCAAAGTTATTTAACACTCACAGAACCTTGCAATTAAATGGAATAAATGAGGACTCAGAAGAAACAAATTCTGTTCCTAGACTGCTTCTACACTGTATGATCTTAAGCAAACTGCTTTAAAAAAATGAAATCAAATAATTGATATTTCAATAGACATGAAAATTTTTTCACTCCAAATAAATCAGTGAGCAGTTAAGAGCAAGTAAAATTCTGAATTACATATATACCTAAAGGTCTGAAAAAGCAGTTGATTCTCCTTGAAGTTCTCCTTAGTTCTCCTGTTGGTGATAGAAGCCATTTAAGTAGATAATAGATAATGTTCCTTACTATTTTATGGATTGGTAACTACAGATAGAAATAGCATAATCAGATCTCTAGTTTCATTATTAATTCTTTGAATGCACACACACACACACGCACACATAAATATATATATATATATAAAAGTATATAAATATAAACATTTGATTAAAAAAAAATTTACATTTTTGAAGCACTAACATTTTATTTATAAACATCTGCATTAGCTAATTCTCCCCAAACCGGTAAAGTAGGGAGATGAATATTAATATTCTTTCTTTAGCTGAAGGAAAATCAAGAGATCGTGATGAGCAGTAAGTGATTTTTTCCAAGACCATGTATCAAATTAACATAAGAACTTAGCTGCTGGTTCGGTGCTCATTCCCTCACTTCATGGTGCCTCTAACTTGATTAGTTTCTTATGACTAACCATTAATAATTCTGCATCATGCAATCATCCCTGGG